>JAYRBT010000413.1:0-12473 GCA_036023395.1 Myiotriccus ornatus | reverse complement strand
CAATGCGCAGGCTGGAAGGTGTAAAGACCTTCCCCGGTTCTTCGTTCGCGAAGTCTGGCCATTACTTACTTACTTATGTCAGAACTATTGAGGATAGACAAAACCAGCTTGCTGAGCAGTAAAATATAAACAACCTTAAATCCTCTTTACTTGTAGCAAGAGGGCAAAGACAAAACTATGCAAAATTTATGTGAATTTTTGTTGTTTTACAGCAAAAGACAACAACTCACACTCCAGGCATTGTTGACAATCTCAAACAAACAGAGCCATTAACGCTTAAGTTCAACTGAAACAGTCCAGCAGCAACACCATAAATAGAAGAAAACTGATTACAGCGTCTCGCAGTCCCCTACCCGTGCTTCAACTCAGTTCACAGTTCTGTGGAATTTCCCTTCACCTGTGGACTTAGAAGAAGAACCAGATTCCTGCAGCTAGATCCTAAAGGGGACTCAGGAATACAAAACTATTCCATCCCTCATCTCAGCTTGCTGAGTCTCTCATCACAGACAAATGATCTTGAACAGATCTGTAGAGAGATCTAGCAGAACTCCTGCCAACTACTATGACTAATTCCAAAGAAATAAATTTTTTTTTAATATGTATTTCAGGTGTCCATGTTGGCTCCTAGCAAGTTTCTCAGCATTCCCTCCTGCTGTATAATACAAAATTTAATCAGAAAATTACCATGGATGTGTGGAATATTTTACAAACAACATTTTGCAGAGTTTTAAAAAGAAACCTTTATCTCCTAACAACTAAACAAAACAGAGAAAGTCAGGGAAGTTTAAGAATAGTTCCAGTTTCTCAAAGGTTTTCTCTTGTCCTCAACATCCTTACTGATTCAACCTGGTTTGGAAGCATAGTTTTCATCACAGAAGGCTTTTAAGTTTGGCTTTTGCTCAGTTTCTGTCTTCCATGTTAATTTTATGATTAGATGTTTCCTTTTCCAACAGTCAATGTTGTATTTTTAACTCAGATTTTCTTTCAGCACTTGATCACACGCCATCAGAAGTCCACATTCATCCTCTCTTTCTGCTGGTGTTTGTCATCATCAGAAGACTATCTTCAAAGCGTTAAAAGTGCAAATGCAGAAACAAATGTAGAGACAGGCCATATCGTGATGCCATCATCTACAAGAAAAATGTGTTCTCCAATGATACTGCAGTTCTAGTAGAATTCAAAGCAGGTCTATTTTTATATTTTTCTGAGGAATGTTAAAGTACCACATGATGTAGGAAAAAAAAACCCCACTTAAGTCTGAATATTAACCAGCTAATTTACGATGCACAGGTTTTTGGGTTTTAGGTTTCTTTAACCAAATACTGCTTTCATTTTTTAGGCCTTTGGGATATTGCTGAATTCTGTCTCTTAAAAAATTGTGATGATGCCATTCATGTCAATATGCCTTGAAACAAATCCTAGTACAGATGGGCTTGTGTCAAACACTAAACTCAGCAAAACTTGGGACATGGAACTAACCTTTTTACAGCTTTACAAACTGTGTAAAAGCTTCCAAGCTGATGTCCATCACATTCACAGTAAATAAAACTAAACCCTCCTCCAAAACTCTTAGAAACAAAAATCATTTGCTTATTGATTTTGACTAAGTGAAAGGACTTTATCCACCTTTTAATTTAAGCAAAAACAGTAATTATGATGTACAGCCTCCTGTCGTCCCTTTAAGGAAGTTTTGGTTAACTAATCCCTTTTAGAAATAATATTCCCTAATGCTTTTCATTTGAGAAAATTACCATTATGTGCTTCAATTTTATTTCTTTTTTAAATTAATATGTAGCCTCACAAATTATTCCCTGCTCAGAAGATTTTCTCCCTGGCATATCAAAGTGTGTATAGATTTTTCAAAGAAATGAGATACTGAAATAAATGAGATATTTAAATGCTAGTTTCCTGAGACACAGACACAACCTGTGTGGACATATTTCTAGTGTGTTCTGCTACATGTTCCAAAAGCTGCCAGGTTAACAGTGCTTGCACATCACTCACAATTTTAAATGTCAGAAAAGTGGAGTATTTTTAGAAATGACTAGCTGACTGGATGGATTAAAAGTGTTTGTCCATGCTCTTTGGTCAGGCTTCTTTCTACATACAGCAGTACTTATTTCCTTGTGAAAGAGTCCTGTGCTGTACCCAGGGCCTCAGCAAGTGCAATAAGGATGTTGCACAGAGGGCAAATCACATAAGACCCCTTATGTCCAGGCACCCAGATCAGAAAGGTCTAAGTCTTTAGATCCAGAAGACACCCCAGATCCCACAGGCTGCTTCCTTGTGAGAAAGAGCAAGACCACAGCCAAACAGCTTACTGGAGGATGGAGAACACAGCACATATCCCAGCTAGTAGGCATACAGGGCACCTTTGCCCATATAACAAACACTGGGTTTAGGATCCTGTTTCCTGATTTTGACCTTGATTTGGAGCATTTGGTTACAGAAATCACCATCTTACCATTTCAGGTATGTATCAAGCACCTCTGGCATCCTTTACGTTCAGATGGAGCCAGTGTTCTCTCCTCTGACTTCAAAAAAAACCCCACTAAACTACTTTCCCTAGGCAAGGGGCAGCATATGTGCAGGCTGCTGATCATACAGCTCCAGTGCTGACACTTAATATGCATAGTAATTCTCATAGTGACTGCTCCTGAGAAACTCTTTCTTGGCACAAAGCTCCTTAGCAAAAATTAGCACCATGCTGACCTGATGCTAAATGAGAATGCTTGATAATGAAGTCAAATAAAATAACTGCTTTTCATGTACAGCAAGAAGTTATGGATAAAATAACCGGCTTCACAAAACATGTGTTTGCAAGAAACACTGAATTTAAATGCACCAGCAAAAGGTTTTTTTATAGAGCCAGTGTAAATAGGATTAAGATAACCATATAGGCACTCTGTAGCTCTCACATTTTAATACATTCATTTTAGAAGAGTTAAGTTTAGAAGACTTTGATGTTGGTGAAAATTCTAGATAACCCCACCCTCTCAGTTGTAGCCGCCGAGACGGCACCGCAGCTCTGGCGGAGGCCACACGCGGGGCTGGGGGTTCTGGCTGGGCGGTGGCGGGGAGGGCGCGGGGAGGGACAGCGGTGCCAGCCACAACTTGCGCTTTCCAAAACTATGTGACGATATGAAAAAATTCAATAAAAAAATCTTCTTCATTTAGCTAAACTATAACAATCCTATACAAAAGAAATGGTAGTCTTTTTCAGTTCTATTAATAATTTGATTCAATAAATTTAAAACACTGTTTCTGACAAGATTTCACTACAAAAACCAAAAAACAGGTGGGGAAAAATACTAGCTTTCTTTCCGAAGCAGAAAATAGTTGTGCTTATCTATATCAACAATCTAGTCTCCTAGAAAACTATGTAATACTTTAGAAAATTGACATCTTGTCATATCTTTCGCAAACCAAAAAGATGTGAATCTTCTTTGCAATCTTATTTTTGTTTTTAAACAGAGGAATGAGAATTGCAAAATTGAGCAATGTTTAAATTTAAATTATTGTTTAAATTTGAATGATTACATTTATATTTGAATGATTGTTTCACCCACTCCTAAACCCAGAGGCCTACAAATAGGAATTCCTACAAATTGAAATCTCTTATAGGAAATACCCTAGTGATTTCCAACTCAGGATTAAAACTGCAAAAATCAATGAGGTTGATACCCTTTGCAACACCAATACTCCAAAAAAAAACATTAGCTGGAAGCAATAAAAATGCAGCAAGATATATTTACTAACACTTTCAAGTAGGCCCATACTGCTAGATACCTTCAAGGAAAATGGCAAAGAGGGTTTTTTCTCCACACTTTCCAGCCCTGTTCCTCCTCCTGACACTAGAAAAAGTCACAGTTTTTCAAAATAATTTAAGATATGTGTTGGGATTCCTTTCCATATTTCATTACCATGTGAGTAAAAAATGGAAGGTGCTCTTTCTGTTGTCAGTTTTCTGCCTAAATGCAGAGCAACTTCATTACAACAAATAAAATGAGAACAACCATCCATCCCCATTCAATAAAGTGAAGGATAAAGAGAGTGAGATGCAAACCAAGATATGTTGATGTAAGATGCTGTAATTTCTACCCTGGAGCAAATGCTTAACACTTGCTCTTCATAAGTGCCTGGAGGGCTGCAGTATTTGTTCTCTGGCACTTTTTATCTAAGTGAATTAACTCAGAAGTTAATTAGCAATAGCTCATTTGAACTGAGACACATTAGATGAGACTCATATGAGCCACTTCACTGCCAGCAGGTGATGGACAACTGAGGTTATGACTTCTTCGAGCAGCATGGCAAGACCAGGAAGATGTCTTTCCACAGCTGAAGCCCTGAGAAAAACAGATGCTGGGCTGACCTGCAGAAACCATGTAGGCTAACAAAAGCCATTGGCTTTCTTCTGTTCCATGTTGTCGGACAGTCCATGATTGGCCCCAGCCATACGACGAACAACTCCACAGAGGTGCATGATGCATATTTTAAATAGCAGCAGAGGGGATTAGTACTGTATGTTATGATTACCATAATAAGCATGAAATAATGTGCTGCAACAGTGAATTACACCTCCCTGCACATGCTGGCAACTCTCAGAGGTGTTGCAGGGCCCCTTAATGCAGGGGAACATAATGGCACACTCAGCTTTAGCTATTAAGGAAGACAGGTCAGATCCAGAGTGTGCTCCAGAGAGGTCTCCTCTCACCCACTTTCCACACTCATTGCAGTTTCTGGTCAACCTGGGAAAGGATGGGACAGTGTGCTGAGGCTGTGCCAGAAGCCTGCCTGCAGGTACACAGGGGCTCTCGGCCCCAGGGGAAGGCGAAAGAGAAAGATGCCCTTATGGCAAAACAGGTCTGTTCACAAATAAATATTATTATTAAACTGATCCCAAGTGCTGCTGTTTTTCCTCCTTTCCTAGTTTTTGAAACATGCAATAGCCTTGCAATAGATTTGGAGACTGACAGTGCTACAAGCAATGCAAAACAGGGCTAGAAGATGAGGTGTGAGGTGCAACAGAGCTGAGTTACAGCAGCAGACAAGAAAGCTGTGCAAACATGACCCCACTGCACTGCAGCCAAAGTAAGGAGGAGTCTTAAAGAGCGGAATTCAACATTAATTTGTTTCAATTGCTTATTCTTCAAGCAGTTCTCTGATCTTTAATGGATTTTGATGTGGCCTAGAAGGCAGCCCAGTTCACTTTTTTTTCTCTTCAGATTTGGACATTCAAGCTCAAAAATAGATGATGTGCATTTTCAAAAGTGAAAATATGCAAAAGTATATATTTTTTGCCAAATCCCTACTTTACCACTCAGCATTTGGATGGCATCATTTCATGGGCGATGGAGTGGAGCAAGTGATGTTAGCTTGAAAATTGAGTACATCTGGCATGGCTTTTGTTCCTAGCATATGGTAATAGTCTGCAGTTCAGTGAAAGAGAAAATAAAGGACAACTGTGCCATTTTAATATTTTATTATTTCAGGAAGCGTGAACTACCCAGCACTGTAGAATCAGTTGCCTTCCTTGTTCCCACATCCCCTTAAAATAAATAGTTTTGTATCCCTGTAAGATGCAATCAGTTAGTAAACTGTCCCTCAAAGTTCAGGAACTGCAGAAAAGCAAAAGACAATGATGCGCAGGCATTAAAGTAGCATTATCTCCATTGGCAGATGAGATGTTGCAGACAAAGGAATTTATAGAGGCTGATGCTAGGTAATCTGAGAACTCACAAGTGTGTTAGAAATTTATTTTAGACCAAAGAATCCCTAAAGGATTCACAAGCACTCTTTTGTCTAAAATAAATAACAAAAATCAAATATATATGATTGGTTTACAACTTCTTGTCTGCTTTTGTTGAAAAACAACTCTAAAACTCTAACACTGATGTTTCACAAATCCATTTGTTATAAATGGAGAATGACTCAGTCTAAGGAAATCTGCTGATCTAGCCCACTGCTGAAAGTCTGGGCCAAAGAGAAGCCCTGATTCTAAGCTTTCAGAAAGATTTTTCTAAAAACACTTTTTCGATCTGCACAAATTGGTTTCATCTCATTTCAAAACCAGAAGCCAAGTGAAGGTAGCAGGTGTGTTTGGAGATCTTACTGCTTTAGGTTTTGCGTTCTTTCAATTCACTTAGACTTACCTTTGATACACATTGTTTTTTAACTTTTATTAAACATTAGGATTTTGCATAGAAGGTTTTCCATTTCATTTGCAATGTCAGAAACATATCTGCACAAACTATGTACTAATGCCACAAGAACTGTGAAAGATGCCAAGAATAAGAGGAAACACTACAGAGGAAAAAAGGAAGGAAAGGGCTTTGAAACCATCAAGGAACTCTAAACAACAGGAATTGTACCACACCTGTATTAGCTAAAACTCCTTACTCATATCTGTAACAAAAAATTGAAAATATGGGACCACAAGTATTCAAGGACATTCAGATTCTGGCTGGTTGAATCACACCAGCCTCAGGAGAGGTAGGGTTCCCTTGTACAAAATCTGACATTAAAACAGATCTTGTATTTTCCCATCTCCCACTCTTACAAATCTATTAATGTTTTTCTTTCTTAAAAATAATAACAATGACAAAAAGACTTTTCAAGCACAGCCACAAGCAAAGTATCATAATTCCCATCTAAAATAACACTGGCTGATGAGCAAACCTGGAAGATTACTTCTGGGAAACAGCACAGGTACCTCCTGTGCAATCACATCTATTTTCAGTGAAAATTCCATGTGAAGGAGATTTATAGCAGGCCTGTCCTGTCTGGGCTGTAAGAGATTAGCTGTCTCCGAAGGAGATGCTCTTTTGCCAGTGACCATGATCAGCACGAAACAGGCCCAGAGTGTTAATAGTGACGCAGTTTTCCATGTCGGTGTGCCAGCTTTTTTGTTTGTAGAAGTATGAAAGCTGTTATCTGCCAGCCTCTGCCTCAAGCCCTGCCATGCTTGTGCCTGCTGCCACAGTCATTTATAGTATTTTCTGCCCCTTTACTTTCCTCAAAGCATTTTCAGCTCTAGTTGACAACTCCACTTGCTTTTCCCAGAGGGAGTAACCCTGTAATGACAAATCACTTTGTGTTTTCATTTTAAAGATCTTTCAATGAAGATTAGAGCCTTATATTGCTCTAATGCCTTTTAAAACAGAAGCTCAGCACTTACAGAGAAACTTCTGCCCCACTGGGGGGTTTGAAGCATAAGGGAAACTTCTGAGTGCAGATCCTCACTCCCTATAAAGCAGAGTCAATGTTAACACTAGTGGAGTGATACAGATAGATGCAAACGGGTTGATGGTATTGAACAGAAAGCAAGGAGAATATGTAAATCATCCTGTCATCTACAAGTCAAATTTGACATTTCAGAAAACACGATGCCTTGCTATACAGCACTGAGTGCTGGGAAACGATGTGGTGAAGATGAAAGTCGAAGTAGGAGAAAGATTCTTTGGAGATGGATGCTAGTTTGTTTTATGGATTTCAAGAAAGGCAGAAATTAATATTTAATGTTGATTTTTTTCAGCTGTGGAAATAATCACTTAAAATACTACATGAAACTCCCCATACAAATAGTATTTTTCCTTTTTGATTTTGGTCCAAACTCCTTGATAGTATCCTGTTTAGGCAGAGAAAGGATTTTGCTTTGAGACTTCTGAGCTCAATGACATTATTGAGATTTGTGTTCCTTCTCAAGTTATCCTCCAAAGAATGCCAAGGTTTTGGTGGTGAGATTGTAAAGTTTGAAAACGTGAACAATTAGCTGAGGAGAAAAAGAAAAGAAGAAGGATTTGTGTAGGAACAACTCTGCAAACGGAGACCCTGCTGCAATACAGAGGATTGAAAATTGTCATGGAGAAGCAAGTTATAGGAGAGCTAAAAAACAACTTAGACAAATATTTTTGTTTATTGAAATAAAAATTGTAAGGGATAAGAGGTAAAAGCTCCTTTGCAGAGAGGTTAAAAATGTACAAACATACTCCAAGTTAGAAGAAAGTAAAATGCAGTAGTTGTGATTCCCAAAGAAAATGATAATTCTGTATTACTTTAGCTGCAAGTTGGGTCTCTTTTTCAGGATACTAAGTCTTTGCACTCTTAAAGTCTCAACTCCCCTGCATCTCATCTCTGAGTTAGTTTTTGTTACTGTCACAAATGTTAAATTTAACCAGCAAAATCACGGAGGATAGAATAGCACCAGTTCAGCTGAGTATCATAATAATTCCCAGATTCACTCCTTTTAAAGCACTTAAGTGCCATCATCCACTAAGACATTTCAGATCTAGTAACTAGTGAGCCTGTGCCCAGGTCCAATCAGAGACTGACTGAAAAAGGACTGAATGAATCACTAGGTAGGACACTACTATTTCCTCACAGCACTTACCTCAAGATAAAAAATAATCAGGTCCCTGTTTCCCCTCTCCTTCCCCATCTATCAGATATTGAAAGTCAGTGTAATTTCCTTCAATGCATGTTTGGCCAAAAAAAACCAATCGTTATAGTTCTCTTTCCTCATCTCTTTGTTAAAAAAGAGCTTAGATTTTTTGCCCTGTGTCTGGAGTTGGGGTTTTAACATCTTTAAGGAAAGGGTCTAGAAATGCATAATTCTTCCATAAACAAAATGTTCAAAGTCCTGAAGATGCTGACTTCTAAAAGAATAGGAACACAACTGATTGGGGGTCTATTTACATTGTCAGAGAAACTGTACGAAATTCACAGAGTCCTCTGATACTGGTGAGGCTTCAGAGGCACACAGCAGCCAAGCCTATAACATGTTTTCTATGAGTAGCCAGGAACTTTCATATCTATTCCAAAGCTCACTTCTCCAAATTTCAGAAAACACTGCCAAGACGGGAATCACTTTGGCTCCAAATACTAAGCTTATTAACTGTGGTATTAAACAGCATATGAAATGTGTGCGAGGAGATTTACCACACAACTCTTCAAATCATGAGAGCTTTTGGGAAGAAAGAAAACCCTGTCTCAAAATTATTTCCTTTTGCAGTGCAGCTCAGAAAAGCCAGCATTATCTTCAGTCTTTGAATACTAAAAAGTCCATACCAAAATGTTTTCTGAACACACACCTATGCAATTTGTTGTTGGATATAAAAGTACATGCTTTTCGCAAGGCTCTCCCAGAAAATAAAGACTTTTTTACTGAAGGAAAGACAGTAACAGGATGGTCTTTTGCAGCCATCATTCCAAATGTAATCATTGCAGTTCTTTCCTAAGACATAATCCTTGATAAACAGTTATGACTGTAAGGAAAAAACAGTGTTATCTTACTTCTCTTTATATGTGTTTAATAGGATAAATACAATGTTAAAAAAGAGGGAATGTGGCAAATTTTACAGGAATTTGAATAGAAAGGAAATAAAGCATTAAGTAAACAGAAATGTTCATTTGCTTACATTTGGATCTTACAAGAGGCTCTAACCCCTAACTCCAAAGCTAATCATGGTGAAACTTCAGTGACCTGAAATTTAGAAACTTTACACAAAGACTGGGCCTGTTTCTGTTCAAGGTATAAGACAAGCCACATCTACATAGAAATGCTAAAATACAATCACTGTATTAAGAACAAAACACACAGGCACATATATCCCTTCCAAGAAACCAATGAACCCAAACCAATAAACACCAAAACAATTCTTGGTTGCCACAAGCAAGAAAAAACATTTTGGGATATGCCGTCACTAGAGTCTCCCACATGACCATCATGAAAACCTGATCCTTCCATAGCAACGTGCAGCCTCTCCCCAGAAGAGTAAATAATAGCAAGACCAGTAGACTTGCCCTTACACACATGGCACAATTTAGAATCCTCAGCAGCAGCCTGTCCATAACCCTCCAGACACTCTGTTGCTTTCCCTCTTCTTTTCCCCAAATTTATTTTCAGTTCAAGTGTCTAAATTTTCTACTATGAGATTTCCTTCAGGCTTAACATTAGTGTTCCATCAGGACGATGGAGGCAGGAGAAAGGTCATCCCACATTGGTCTGTTTGGCCTTTCAGATTCAAAGGAAGCTCAGTCCTTCCATTCCCTGTATCGGCTGGGACGAAGGCCCTCAACCTGTTTGCAACTCGCCTTGATAACTGGAAAGGAAATTAAAGTGTCAGGGAGTTTTACAGGAGTTGGAAAAGAGAAAGGAAAAGAAGTAATAGAAAACAGAAAGAGGGAATCCAAGGCACAGCCACAGTGCAAGCAAAAAAAGAAATAAATCCAACCCACTGAATGGCTACATTCTTTAAAAAAAAGTAATTTTTTCCAAGTATAGACAAACCAAAGTAAATCAATTACAAAGCCTGTGATTTAAGGTATGAAATTCACTTCAGCCATTAGACCACTAAGTGAAAAAATCAGCATTGCCAGTAGCAATATATACTTTTAATAGAAAATTATGAAAATATTATTGGGCAGTCAACAGAAGCATTTGCCTGCTGTATTAAATTTCATTAAATTAATTCCATTTTCTTGGAACTTAAAAAATAAGTTGGAACTTCAGGATATCTAGAACTAGTCTTTGTGCATGCTTGATTTTTTATTGAAAATATTCTAATGCATGTGGGTATACTCAGGACTGCAAAGCCCTTATAGAGTTAAATGTAGCAAGGATTCAAACGATGCCTCTTTACACTCTTTGCACATCCTTCATCTTAGCACCTAAGAGCACTCTGGTTTAGAAACTACCAAATTATCATCAATCCACACTATCCTAAACTCCCGCCATATCAAGTAATCACTGGAGAACCCACTGAAGTCAGTGGAGATTAATATTCTATTTGTTCAAATTTCAGTTTATGGCTTTGACTTCAATAGACAACCTTGTTCTTGTGTCTTAAAGAAAACTGGCTCCAAAATCCATGCTTTTTAAACTGGATCTTTATGATTCTTACTTTTTCCCCTCCACCCCAATAGCAAGTTGAGAAATATCCACTTTAAGAAATTTCATTATGGTCAGAAGGTTGACATTGTGGAAAGATCGTCCTCTGGACTCCATATATGGTCTGGGGGAAGCTTAAATTCTGAGTTGCACAGGGTTACTCAAGCATTTATTTTTATTACATATATATATGTACACATATACACTTACATATATGATTCATTGCTAGGCCTTGGCCAGAAGAGGTAGCTGACACTAGGAATCATTATTAAGGCTGTTAACAAAAGTCAGGCTGAATAATTCTTATTACAGAGTGACACAAAAAGCAGAAGGAACAGCTTTGTCATTTCAAATGCTGCAATGAGTTTTTAGGCTGATAGACAGTGTGCTGTATATTCCTGGTTGCGGGAGACTGTTTCATACAATTAAGAGAGAAGGAGAACAAGTAGAGCATTCTCAGTCATTTTCACAGGGATATTTTCTAGCTATAAATCCACTTGGCAGTTTATGACTGGCAGAAGTTTCAACTGACAGATGTTCAGGGAGATTTCTCACATTGACATACAGCATGCAGCTGCTTGTGACACTAATGAGGTTGGTCTTTGGAGAAGAAATCCAAACTGCTGATTGTTGAGCACAGATTTACAAAGGTAAATGAGAAGACTTCTTCTTTTACAAAAGGCAAAAAAATTTAAATGATAGCCACAGGTAACAAAATTTTTATGCAGCTTCAAATAAAAATCCGCTTTTTTTCCAGACACAAAATGCTTGTAATTGATTGATCCTTCATAATAATTGTTTTGCCATTTGTTTCACATGAAGCAAGATCAGATTCTACTTGGTCTTTCTTTACCAAGAATGTGATTAAACAGGGCAGTTATAAATGTGATAAATCAGGGCAGGTCATAGATGTGGGGGATTTAACTAGCTAAGGGCAAAATATTTTGAAGAGATCAGCATAAAAGTAACTTTTTGACAGTGCTTACAATCTACATTTAATATTATTTTTGTCATTGTTACAATTTAATGAGCTTGTCCAAAGGTCAATGAAGTCAGAGTCTTTCCATTTACACTAAAAGGCTTTGGATTGGGCCTGCAGTTTGAGAAGTACTCCAGGACTCTTTTGGATGAAATAATTTGCATAAATGAAAAATTAAGCATCCCTAATGAAGCACTATGGATTTTGAATTCTGTCAGAAAAAGGAAGAAACATGATTATCTTTCTCTGGAGGTGTAGCCACATTTGTATTTTCAAAAAAAAAAATGTTGTCAGGAAATATAATATTTATTTTGCTGAAGCAGGCTTATCTCAAACAGGAAACTACATCCACAGATTTAGAAGGAAAGAGAGGGGAGTTAACTGACAGGTACCAGCACTGAGGGGCTTTGCTCAGCTCACATTCCCAAACAGACATGCACGTAGCAAATACAATATCCAGTAGCTTCAAGTGTGGTTGTGCCCCATTGTCAAAGGACATCACTGTGCAATCACACGGCACCTACAGGAGGGACAAGGGATCAGACCCAGCCAGCACGGGTTTAGGAGGGGCAGGTCCTGTCTGACCAACCTGATCTCCTTTTATGA
>JAYRBT010000411.1:0-12507 GCA_036023395.1 Myiotriccus ornatus | reverse complement strand
GGGCAGCCCCTGCCAAGGCCTCACCACCCTTTCCAGCAACAAATTCCTCCTCATGGCCAACCTGAGCCTCCCCTGGCACAGCTTGAGGCCGTTTCCCCTTGGCCTGTCTCTGTTCCCTGGGAGCAGAGTCATCTCCAGCCCCTGAACACCTCACAGCAATTCTTGGTCACCACTTTACTCCTCACTAATTTTGCACTCCCAGTTCGAATCCATTTATATTTTTGGCCTCCACAACATGCAGCAGGAATAAATCCTCCAATTTAATCACCTGCAGTGTGACAAAGTACTTTGTTTTAT
The DNA here is from genome assembly GCA_036023395.1 of Myiotriccus ornatus. Classification (NCBI taxonomy): domain Eukaryota; kingdom Metazoa; phylum Chordata; class Aves; order Passeriformes; family Tyrannidae; genus Myiotriccus; species Myiotriccus ornatus. Next base: position 12,210 of record JAYRBT010000411.1, on the reverse strand, counting down.
TTTAATCTTTCTGCCTGCTAATTCCACCGAGTGCCACCTCATCCCTTTGTACTGAGCTATCACTATTGTTCCCTGTTCACCTTCTCATTGCCTACTCATGGTTTCATAAAACTCTCTGTCACATCTTCCCTGGGCACCTCAGAGAGTTCCAGTTGATTTAATCTCTTCCCAGATGTGGTCCCTGCTTTGGGTCACCCTCGTTTATTGGCTCTGAACCTTCTCTAATTCTTCTCATTTAGGGGAGTGAATTAAACCTGTGAGTAAGAGACTCCCAAACTGTGGGATTCCATAGGAGACAAGCTGTGGCTGCCCCATCCCTGAGAGTGCCCAAGGCCAGGTTGGACAGGGCTTGGAGCCACCTGGGCTGGTGGAAGGTGCCCCTGCCCATGGCAGGGGGTGGAACGAGATGAGCTTTAAGATCCCTCCCAACCAACTCCTCCCGGGACTCTGTGAGGAAGTAAACCACTATTTTTAGTAGACTTTCTATTTTTCCCCTGCTTTCCAACCTCCTGTGTGTGTCATCAGCTGCTGCCCTGCTCCTTCCTGCTGAGAAGCCACGTGGCTCCAGAACGTTTGGGAGCGAAACGCCTTCCCGGGATCCAGTGCTTGGCTGCAGGGAGGAAGGGAAAACCAAAGGAAAGCCCACTGACCTTTGTGCACCTGGCAAATGGTTTTTGGGCAGACTGGTTCTGATTTCCCAGGGCCTGCCATTCGTCCTGACTGGCTTTTGTAAGGAGAGAAGGAATGGGGATTAGCAAGGCCTTTTCCAGTGCTCCTTCAGTCACTGACAGGCAGCTCTGGAGGCTGGAGCTGCTCAGCCTGAGCTCCTCTCTCACCTCAAGGAGTTCACTGGATCATTACCTGCTCATGGAATCATGGAATCATGGAATGGTTTGGGTTGGGAGAGGCCATAGAGACCACCCAGTGCCACCCCCTGCCATGGGCAGGGACACCTTCCACTGGCCCAGGCTGCTCCAAGCCCCGTCCAACCTGGCCTTGGACACTTCCAGGGATGGGAAGTGATCCTATTTCTTGGACAAAATGGTCCATGAAGCCTCTTGTTACCCACTAGTTCTGAAATTCTAAATTTCAGGGAAAGCAGAGAATTCTGGCACAAGGGCACCTGAGAGGACAGAGGGACTCACTTTTCTCACTCTGTGGGAAAGAGAGTAGGTTTAGATGGGATATTAGAAATAAATTCCTGGCTGGGAGGGTGGGCAGGCCCTGGTACAGGTTACCCAGAGAAGCTGTGGCTGCCCCTGGATCCCTGGAAGTGTCCAAGGCCAGGTTGGAGTAACCTGGGCCAGTGGAAGGTGTCCCTGCCCATGGCATGGGGTGGCACTGGATGGGCTTTAAGGTCCCTTCCCACCCAAACCATTCCATGATCCCCCAATTCTCTGATGTTCCTGTAGCTCTCTCTGAAGGAGGCAAGTGGTCCCAGAAGATGCTGCTCACAGAAGATCTGAGCAGACTCTTCCTAAAGCTCGTTGATGTGACACGTGGGATTACAGAGAAGCCTTTTCAGGAAGAGATTTCATTCCCTCCCTCCACTCTCCTGTTGCCATAGAAATGATGCTGCACCAGCCCAGTGCAAACTGCCTTTCCCAGGGAGATGGGCCTGATGTGTGAACCCCATCCCACAGCCACTGGGAATAGCGACCTTCCCCACCAGCTCAGACAGCGCCTCCAGTTCCACAACATTCACCAGAAATTCACCCCCAAAAATTCATTTCTGACCATGAAACTCCCTTTTCAGGGGTATTTTTGGCCATGCCTGAGGCCAAGCCTTGCCTGGAACACGGATCCTCTCCCGCTCTCTCGTCATTCATGGAGACAGAACAACGGGAGAAGACGATGCCGTTCCCCCCTCTTCGCTGTTGGCCTCCCGGATGGGAACTCACTGGAGCAGCAAATGGGGAGAATTCCAACTGCTCAGGTGCCTTACCACCAATCCTGAACTCACAGGGAATGACAGGCCAGAGCAGACAGTAAATATGGAAAACGCTGAAGGAAGGGCTCTTGTCCCAGGGAACAAGTGACAGGATGAGAGGAAACGGCTTCAAGTTGAGCCAGGGAGGTTTATATTGGATATTAGGGATTTTTTTTTCCTGGGAAGGGTTGTAAAGCCCTGGCACAGCCTGCCCAGGGCAGTGGTGGAGGCCCCATCCCTGGAAGTGTTCACAAAACCTGTGGATGTGGCACTTGGGATGGTTGAGGTCCTAAAGGTCTTTTCCAAGCTTAACAATTCCATGATTCCATGGTGGACACCTCACTGCTGCAGTGAGAGAAAGGGAACCCCAGGGGCACCCAGGGATGGGACAAGAGGCAACAACACAAACCAAAACACCAAGGATTCAAAGGAGATACTACATGCAAAGGTTTTCCCCCCTCAAAACTCAGCCCTCCTGGGCTCCGTGGAACTTCCAGACCTGGAGACACGCGAAGAAACCTGCTCTGGGTCACCAGCTGTGCCAGAAACCTCCAGACAACCCTTCCAACCTCGATTATTCCGTAATTCTGCGCATTATTTTGGCCAGTCACAGCATCTGAGGGCAGAGAAATCCCTGCTTAGAGATCCCTCATGCTTTCCCTCTTTTCCAGGGGAGGCCCATCCAGATGGCTCGTGGATACTCGTGGCTGTAATCTCTCTCCCCGGTCAACTAATCCCCGAGACTGAATAATAGGAACAAATCAATCCCGAATTGTCTCATGCTCCCAATTCTTCTCCTTCCCAGCTGTGCCGTGCACAGGGCGGGCTCTTCGTTTCGGAGGCAATTTCGGATCCCTTTAATCTCCTGCCGTAACACGGTTCATCAGAGAACTCAATTCCCTTTGGGATCGCCTCTCCCTGATAAGGACAAGCTCAGGCTCCCCTCCCTGTTTGCCTCGTGCTGAGTTCAGCCCAGATCAGGTTCAGAGCCCCGGAATGTTCCGGGCTGGGAGGGACCCGCAGGACCAGCGAGGTTGGCCGAGCCCTGTCCCTCCTCACCCTGAGGATGGGGGAGGCTCTGGTTGCCCTCTGGTGACCTTGGGTGCATCCCAGACTTCGGAGAGGCCTCGTGCTTGGTCTTTACCAGCAGTTATGGCTCAGAGTGACATCAGGGAGAGGTGGAACGAGGAGCCTGTCCAAGGGGAGCCTCTCCCCCAGCTCACCCCGACCGTCCGCGGTGAAGTCACAACTCAAAGGCTTTGCTGCCCCAGAGGCCAATTCCACACCCAAACCCCGACTTTTGTTCAGGGCACAGCCTGATGTCTGCTTGTGTTCCCCAACACCCCACGCATCCCAAGCTCTCTTTTCACCTCATTAAGCCAAAAAGAGTAAATCACATCCCATACCCAGATCCATCGTCCAGCCGGGGGGTGCTGCTCCCTGTTCCGCTTCCCGGGGCATCCATTCAAGCCTGTCACAGCTTCCAAAGCTTTCCCTGGAATCTAAACCCGCTGGTGTGTAATTTTCTCAAGCACTTCTAAGTTGCTCCTCAAACACTGTCATTATGTTAATCCTCTCCCACGTCTGAGACCTGAAGTGAAGTTGGGGATGATGGGATAAGCTCCCTCCTGGAAACGGTGCTGCTGATGTGCTGCAGTGATCCCACAGCACCCTCGTTACTTCTTAACTCTGCTCCCAAGGGATCTGTTGGCCCAAGCGGTTCAGGGTTAAAAAATAACGGGGAAAAATCCAGGTTTTTTTCCAATTTATTAAGGTGAGTCCTCACACCACACTCAGAGCAACCTGTGCATGAACCACAAGCCTTAACCTGGGCCTTAAGGACTTTCTCTCTCCTTTCCTGTCCCCACCTTGCATTTTGGCACAGCAGGAGCATTTTGGCACAGCAGGAGCATTTTGGCACAGCAGGAGCAGAGGACAGGGCAGCAGCTCCTCTGCTGCTCTGCTCAGCCAACCCCAGCACCTTCTCAGAACTCCTGAGGCTGGAAAAGCCCTCCCAGCCCATGGATCCACCCTGTGGCCCATCCCCACCTTGTCCCCCAGCCCAGAGCACTGAGTGCCACGGCCAGGCCTTCCCTGGACACCTCCAGGGCTGGGGACTCCATTGCAGGAGGGGAGTTCAACCATTCCAGTTGCACATCATTGGGAAAATAAGGGAATAACGATCCATTAAAGGCTATAAAACACAAGGGCATCAACTCTGGCTCAGGAAGACTCTGAGCAGGACATTGAGTGGTTTATTCTGTTCCCAGACCTGCACAAAGCACCTGCCACGGGCCACTACAATCCCGACCTGAGGGACCTGCAGCTCCAGCTCCTCGTGCTTTGAGCTGGGAAGGATCCACCAGGATCACGCAACTCCAGCTCCTGGTGGAGCTCCACAACTACCCCCCACACCACGGGGATGCAGCTCAAACCCTGCCATCAGTTCCAGGCCACCCACCAAGATCTGTGGGTGTCACAGCCAGCGGTGGCACCACAGGCTCCACCAGCTCACCAGGACTTTGCACGCACTGGGCTTGGAAGGAGATGACCTTTAAGGCCTCTTCCAACCCAAACCGTTCCATGGTTCCATGGACTGCCTGGGAATGCCAAGACCAATTGGATTTGCAAGAAGACAGGGATGACTGGGGTCCAGAAGAGGCTTTGCATCCTGCAGACAGTGCTGGAGGATTCCAGGATGGAAGGATCCGCTCAGGGTGCAGGTCATGGCACACGCGTACCCGCAGCCTCCTTCCCTTCCCTATGAGGACATTCCAGGGAAACGGGGCCACTTGGAGCAAAAACTGCCACCACAGAACACCCACGCTGTGCTCCCAGAGCCCTCTGCCCTGAGGGACTAAGCTGGAAAACAGGTGGGCCAGGTGCTCACCCCCCTGTGGGAGACGATCCGGGTCATTCCACCATCCTTCCCAGCACCCTCTTCCACACACAGGCTCAGAAGCTGCACCGGGAGACTCCCAGAACTCCTGAGCTTGGAAGGAACCCCTGAGGTCACCCAGTCCAACCTTCCTCGCTCAGAGAACATGCTCAGCTTGCCCAAAAAGGTTGTGGTTACCCCTGGAAGGGGTTGGACGGGGCTTGGAGCTACCTGGGCTAGTGGAAGGTGTCCCTGGGGTTGGAACAAGATGGGCTTTAATGTCCCTTCCCACCCAAACCATTCTGTGATTCCATGATATCCATAATTATTAATTCACAATTCTGTTTTGGTTTTTTTTTTTCCTTTCCAAACAATTCCACAAACTCAATTTGCTTCTGGAGGTTTGGCCTGGAGTCAAAGCAATCCCCAGACACTGAGCAGAAGTCAGCCCAACACCTCCCTGCACGTGACATCCCACTCCTGGTTCTTCCCCCCGCCCATAATTTGCTTCTCATCTGTGCATGCTGGAATTCAGCCGCTGTTTATCAGGACCCTCCTCCCCAGCTGCTTCAGTTCCACTTTCTGAGCTCCTCCTCGGGCTGGCTCTGAACCCTCAGTGCTCCAGCAGATGCTTTGCCCTGTGATGTCACGGTGACGTCAGACCTTTATTCCTAAGGAATTGCAAATCCTGGGCAAGAGCTCCTCACAGTGTTTCTGCTGGTGTGTGTTCCCTTCCGTGTGCCAAAATAAATCTCTTTTACTGTCACACTGTTTATCAACCCCGTTTGATCCAACCCCACCCACCTGCTCTTCCTTCACTCAAAGAACATCAGTTTGACTCATTTTCAATTTTTCACCCATTTCCTGCTCTTTAAGACCAAGAGCCACCAGTGACCCCAGCACAGACCTCCTGGGGGTTCCCTGGAGCCTCTGGCCACGGTGGTAGTGGATCATTTTCACCCTTTTCTTCTCTTCTTTAGTGTTTTCTGAGCCACTTTCCCTCTCACTCCAGGATCAACAGCCCTGAAGCAGCAGATCCCGGGATTTTTGGAAATCCAGACAAGTCACACACATTCCTTGGAGTCACACCAGAGCCAGGGAGACAGATGTGGGACGAGCAGCTCAGTCAAGCAGGACACACTTCGTGGAGAGCTCCAGGAGCAGCTCATTTTCCCACCAGGGCTCCTCACGACTCGCTCCCGTCACACCCCGAACAGCAACCCCTGGCTGGCTCCTTTCATCAACAGCAGCTCTGAAGAGCTCATTCCAGAGTGTCCCAGCGTTCATCCCTCAAACACAGAACCCCAGTGCCACAGAGCACTCCTGAATCCAGCCCTTCCCAGCGTTCATCCCTCAAACACAGAACCCCAGTGCCACAGAGCACTCCTGAATCCAGCCCTTCCCAGATCCCGGCCACATCCACCAGCCGCGCGCTCAGGACAGAGATCTGGCGGCGTCACCTCTGCTGCCCCAGCTCGCTCCCTGGGCACTGGGACCATCTTCCCAAAGGTCTGGCGCCAGGCCAGGGTGAGTTTGCTCAGGTGCCACATCCCAGGATATCCCTGGAGAACTCCTCAAAGCCCAGGAACGCCCCCAGCGCATCCAACCGCTCCGGTGCCCTCAGGCCACCCCTGCACATCAACCTCCCCCTCTCCCCCTCAGAGCGAAGCTGCACCTGCACCCAAACCGGGTTCTTCGGCCCCTGGAGAACCCCAAAACTTCTCCAGAACCTTTGATCCTCAACTGAGACACGAGCCAGGCTCCCTGTTCGCCTCAGCCTCATCCAGCGCTTGGAATTTAGGCTCTAACTGACCAAACCAACCAGAAAAGCTTCCTTCCCATGGAAACAAAATGCTCTGTCAGGAGAAATAGAGACTTTTTCCATGGAAATGAGCCTCCTTGGGATGCCAAAGGTGCTGCTCCTTACCTGTGAGAGGTGAAGGTGTCGTAAGAGCCCACAGTATAGTGTCGGAAGAGCCGCTTGGTTCTGTCTTCTCTGGTTTCTGCAAGGAAAAAGACACATCCCAAATCACTTCCCTGTGCTTTCTGCTTCCCTGATGGGGCCACAAACCGAGTGAATTCTCTTTCCATGCAGGAATTTTATCAATAAATAGTAATCCATGCGGGAGTGATCGGCCCTGTGCCCATGCACAGCCCCACAGGCACACAAACAGCTCCTGGGATCCTTCCCAGATCCTTCCTCGGATTCCTCCTCCGATCCCTTCCCCCAAACTTCTAAACCACATCAAGGCATCCCATTTCACCAGGTGGAGCCAAACAGGAGCCCCCAAATGGGAGAGGCAGACTCAGCCCCGGGTCCCAAGGGAGCAGCCACATTCCTGCCCCGCTTCCATCCGGACACATCCCCCTCCCACACCTCGGCACGGGGGGATGGAGCTCCCCCAGGAGGGGTGGCAACAATCCTGGGAGCCTTCCTGCTCACCTGGTGCTCACCAGCTCTCTGGGCACAGGGGATCCATGAGGAAGGAAAGCTGGGAGTGCAGAGAGGATCTGCTTCCCTACGGATCCCTGGCACCGCTCCCTGGCACAGCCGGGAACACCCTGAGGTGCTGCTATTCCCCTGGATTTCCATTTTCCCACGTGTTTTCCATGCACACCGAGTGGCCCAGGTGTACAGTCCATAAATACATCCGTGAAGGGGGAAACATGCTCCAAATTCCCATTTTGCCGAGGGGGATGTGACGGAAACAGGGAGATCCCAACCCCCGGGAACTGCAGGATCCCGGGAGCGACGGAGGTGCACTGGAAACCCCCCACAAGGACGTGGGTGCACAGTGACCCCCTGGCGAGGACGAGGACAGTGGGGTGAGGGAGGTGCAGCTCGGCAGCATTCCCAGTGATCCAAGGTGTTATTCCAGCCCCACAGGCGTTACCCGATCCGGAAGGGGATTTCTTGGAGCCTGCCGGAGCAGGGCGGGGTGGGGGCTCCCCGCGAAGCTTCCGATCAGCTGGTCCTCCTGCCCCTGAGGTCCTGGGAGAAACTGTCCCAAAGAACCACGGAATTCATCTTACCGGAAAGGAATTACTCTTACTGGAAAACAGTTACGGACTGATGAACACGGAAGGAGTCAAAGGAGGGAACCCTCCACCTGGATCAGCCCAGGAAGATCCTCACCATTCCCACCCCACTCCGTGGGGTTCCCAGCCCTGAGCCGAGGGGGAAATTCCAAGGGAAAGGAGGCAGCCCGTGTTGTGGCTGCCTGGGAATGCCTGGGAATGCCTGGGAATGCCTGGGAATGCCTGGGAAGCTGTGGCTCCGTTGCTGGGAGTGCCCAGAGGACGGCAGCAGGGAGCAGCCTCGGCTCCAGCACTGCTGCTCCAAGCCGGGCACGATCCCGAAACGCTTGCCAGTGGGAATGAGGTGGGGTGGTGAGACCTGGAAAATACCTAAAACATCGGGATAACTGTTGTTGGTTGTGCCTGTGGATAAGTTGGAAGCTACAGTGCTGTACAAGCTGGCAGGGATGTAGGGGAAATGGGAGGGAAAGAAGAGAAGGAAGGAAGGAAAAGGAGAAAAGGGGGAAGGGGAAAAGGGGGAAGGGGAAAAAGAGAAAAAGGGAAGGGGAAAGGGAAAGGGGAAAACGGCTCCCACGGAAGTGCCACCGTGGCACAGTGCCAGCAGGTCCCAACAGTTCCAGTGATCCCCCTTTTGCACTCATGGCGTGGGGAGACACCTCAGTGAGATCCCCTGAGAGGGAGGGGGACACACAGCACCCCCCATTCCCAAGGGCATCCCTCCTCCTGCCTCACCTCTCCCATCACAATTCCCACTCCCCCCACCCCACATGTCTGTGCCTCAGCCCCTTTTCCCCCTGCTCTCCCTCCTCCTCCTCCTCCTCATTCCCTGTTTCCCGGACACTTGTACCACAAACACCTCTCTGGATGTCATTCCCGAGGAGAGGCCGGGGATTTGGTGGCTGGCCCTGGATTTATGGGCTGTCCAGAGCCCAAAGGCTCGTTCTCTTCCCGACTCCTAAAAATAGCAGCTGCCGAGCGCGTGTTTAATGGAGCCGTCACGGAGCACCGGGAATGGGGCTGATGGATGGAGAGGAGCCTTCGCTCCCACATCCGTGTGGAGAGGGAGGCTCTAAATTTAGAGGGAAAGAGCAATAGGACACCAGGGCATCCCAGTGGGATGGAGTGCTGGGAGCTCATCCAGGCACAGGAATGAGGAATGCGGACCACTGGAAAACGACCTGGGAGGGCCTGTGGATGGAGAACCTGGACTGTCCCATCCTCTCTTCCCTCAGGCACCAACACTGGGTTGAAAATAGGAAAGGAAAAATCTCATTTGGAACGAGAAAAATATCCCTTTTTGGTTTAAACAGAATGCTGGAATTATATTTCTAAATACCGTTTAGAATTGAATTTAATTCAATTTAATCTTCTTAAATGCAAGATTTATGCACCTCTAATTATTGGCAGCAGGTTTTTTTCCATCATCTATTTTTGACCAACTGCTCCTGCATCACAAGCCCTGAAGCAGGAGGCAGAACAGGCGGCAGCACCACAGAATCCCAGGATCCCTGAGGCTGGAAAAGCCCTCCCAGCCCGTGGATCCACCCTGTGCCCCATCCCCACCTTGTCCCCCAGCCCAGAGCACTGAACAGAACACACAGTCAGGGAAGATGTGGCCTCAGGACTGGAGAAGGCTGGGTTGGTATTGGTGCCTTCTCCAGTACAGGGACCCTTCTTGTGCCAAGTTCCTGAGCCAACACGCCCACGGAGGCGTCTGGAAACTGCCCTGGCTCCTCCTGACTCAGGGAATTCTGAACTGCCTCATCACCCTGGAAGAGACGCCACGGTCAGCTGATGCTGGGTGGTCTCACCAGCCTGGAGAAAAGGAGGCTCAGGGGGGACCTTCTGGCTCTGCAAGTCCCTGCCAGGAGGGGGGAGCCGGGGGGGGTCGGGCTCTGCTCCCAGGGAACAGGGACAGGCCAAGGGGAAACGGCCTCAAGCTGTGCCAGGGGAGGCTCAGGTTGGCCCTGAGGAGGAATTTGTTGCTGGAAAGGGTGGTGAGGCCTTGGCAGGGGCTGCCCAGGGAGGTTTGGAGTCCCCAGGCCTGGAGGGATTTCAAAGCCCTGTGGATGTGGCACTTGGGGACATGGTCAGTGGTGGCCTTGGCAGTGCTGGGAAGGGTTGGATTCCATGGGCTTAAAGGGCTTTTCCAACCTAAATGATTCTATAATTGTATGATTCTACACCTCAAGGCCTTGCTGAAAAGGGTCCTGCAATCTGGCAGTGAGCAGCTGATTACACAGGTGATTATTTGCTAAGAAACACCTTTAAGAATGACACACCTTGAACTAACTTCAACTATTTTTATTTCTCTTTAAAGTTTATTGGGAACTGCCCCAGTAACCCACCTGTGACTGTGTTTTGCAGGGTCCCACTCCAGGGCTTGACGTGGAGTCCCAGCTGCTCAGCAAAGAGGCTCAGCCATGGTAATACAGCTTTGATCCTTCTGAGGAGGGTTGAGACCACTTTTTAGGGAAATGGAGTTACCATCCAATCATTCCCATGGCTGCAGGACACTGACCTGCCCAAATTCACTTTGTGAGCAATTATGCACCAAATTCTGGTTTTTAGCTTTTCCTGCTCTTGGCTGCAGGCTGTAAAACTTTGCACATGTTGTATAAAGCCTTTTTTATGTTGAAAGATCAGCTACAGGCCAAATTCCAGCCAGGAACCTACAAGTGCTCACAAAATCCAGCAGGGACCCTGCTGGGAGTGCACAAACAGGGAGTGGGACTGGCTGCAAAACCTGCCAAAAGCACCTCCCTGCAAAGTGAGCACATTCCAGCATGGGAAGTATTCCCCAAACTCTGTCCAGTGGAAGAGGCTTCTCAGACCTGAGTCAGAGTTCAGGTGGCTCCAATTTGCATCCCTGGAAGGTTTAGGGAACAATGTGCCATCAGCTGCAGCCTGCACTCTGTTTCCTCTCCTCTTCCTTCTGGTAGAGGTTCTCTGTGTTTTAAATAGAAAATTTGACTTATATTTCATTTTTTCTTTACCTGTACATGTTCTTTCACGCTGAGGTCCCAGGTTATGCTGAACATTGTGCCCCTGACTGTGTTTTTATGCCTAGAACACAAAAGTTTGTCTCCTTTGAGCCATAAAAGGACATTTTAGAACTGATAGCACAAAAAATACATTTCACACACAGCCTTCCCCCAGTTAATGCCCAGCTGAGAGCCAGGACTGGGATGCAACAAAACAGCTGTTCTGGGATGTCTTGGGATCAAAAAGTCATGGAATGGTTTGGGTTGGAAGGGACCTTAGAGATCATCCAGTCCCACCTCCTGCCATGGGCAGGGACACCTTCCACTGGCCCAGGTTGCTCCAGCCTGGCCTTGGACACTCCCAGGGATCCAGAGGCAGCCACAGCTTCTCTGGGCAACCTGGGCCAGGGCCTGCCCACCCTCACATCCCATCCAACCCTGTCCTCTGGCACTGGGAAGCCATTCCCTGTGTCCTGTCCCTCCATCCCTTGTCCCCAGTCCCTCTCCAGCTCTCCTGGAGCCCCTTCAGGCCCTGCAAGGGGCTCTCAGGTCTCCCTGGAGCCTTCTCTTCTCCAGGTGAACCCCCCCAGCTCTCCCAACCCGGGATCCCCTCCCCAGGAGGGAGACAATAAAGCCCCAAACTGGGTGTTTTTGTGGTGGTTTTCCCTCTGCAGGCAGACAAAGCCAAGCCCAAGGGGGGCAAAGGGAAGGCCAAGAAGAAGGAGAAGGCGGCGGTGAAGGAGGTGGACGTGCTCAGCCCCGCTGCCATGCTCAACGCCTACTACATCGCCCACAACGCCGCGGCCTTCCTCGAGTTCCGGGGCTACCCCTGGCCTGGCTCTCCCAAAAAGAAGGGGAAGAAGAAGTGAGAGCCAAGCTCCCTGGTGCAGAAGAGGCTGGTTTGTGATTAAACTCGTCCTGACCTCTGCAGTGTCGGCTCAGAAGCTTCCCTTGATCGCTGTTGTGTCCCTACAAAGACACTTTCATTGCAGCTCGAGGGGACAAAGGCAGGGGACACTGGGCCATTGTCCCTTCAGCTGTGGCCCTTTGCAGGGTCTGTGTGCATGGAAGGGTTGAGCCTGGGCAGGGCTTGTGCTGGGGTTTGCTTTACTCCCACTGCTGCCATTCCCTGTGGATGGGATGTGCTTCCCAGTACCTGCAGCTGTCTGACCCTGAGCTCGGAAGGTGGAATTCAGGGCAGGATTGACAGTGTTTACGGTGACTTCTGGAACAGCAGCTGAGCTGGAGAGTCCTGTGGGGAGCGGCTGAGGGAGCTGGGAGGGGTCTGGAGCAGCAGGAGTGGCTGGGGGGGCTCATCCTGGAGAAAAGGAGGCTCAGGGGGGACCTTCTGGCTCTGCAAGTCCCTGCCAGGAGGGGGG
>JAYRBT010000410.1:0-12517 GCA_036023395.1 Myiotriccus ornatus | reverse complement strand
CATCTCCCTCCTCCCTGTAGCCCATCCCTAGATCCCCTGTCCTCTCACCCCCCTTTCCACGTATCCCCTGTCTCCAGGTCCCCCGTCACTGTATCCCCCATCCCCGCATCCCCCTGTCCCCATATCCCCTTTCCTCATATTCCCCATCCCTGCTGGGAAAATCCAGGGATTCCCCCGGGAAAGCAGCTTGTTAAAAAACAGGGTTAGGGACTCATAACATGGACAGAGAGTGCCAGGAGGAGGGGGAACAGCTTTAAACTAAAAGAAGGCAGGTTTGGATTAGATATTAGGAAGGGATTCTTTCCTGTGAGGGTGGGGAGGTGCTGGAATGGATTTCCCAGAGAAGCTGTGGCTGCCCCATTGATGGGAGTGTCAAAGGCCAGGCTGGAACAACCTGGGATAGTGGCAGGTGTCCCTGCCCATGGAACTGGATGGGCTTTGAGGTTCCTTCCAACCCAGACCTTTGTGTGAGTCAGTGAATGATTTGGCTCAAATGCAGGATCCAGCAGGCAAAGATGTACCAACAGCCCATTTATTGCTATTCCCGGGATGATTTTAAATTCCTGAGCTGTGCGGACTGAAATCCCCTTTCCCAAGGTTTGAGTGACACCAGTGGGATCATAAAGAGCTCAGCCAGCTGTGCCAGCCTGTTTATCAGTGCTGGAAAAGCCAGGCATGAGAAAAAAGAATCCAGCTCTTCTTTGTTTGAAAAGGCCAGTTTTCTGTAAAAACAGGAAAATACAACTCCAAACGACACCTCAATATTTGCCCATTTCCTAAAACTCTGTTGAGGACAGTTTAAACCCCAGTGTTCTGTGACAGCGGAGCTGACTTGAGTTTGTGTTCCTGTCAAATTTTTCAAGGGCAGAAGATGCAATTCCTTCTCCTAAAGATCAGATCCCATTCTGAATCTGGGCACTTATGTCCAAGGAACTTTTCCGTGTGGGCTTCTCATTTTTGTTTTCTTGTATCCCAGGACTGTTTGCTTGTTGTCTCATAAATTGCAGGAACTTTGCCATGTGCATATTTTGTGAGATGTATTTATAGATGGGAGAAAGTCATAAAATGAGGTGAAGCGTTTTTAAATTGTAGAAATGAAGAACATAAAATGCTCTTAACAAAAAATAATATTAAAATAAGGATGTTTTTAACAACGCAGTTCTAGCTCCAAGTTTTGTTTCACCTGCAAATGTTAGAACTTAAGAGACAAAGATGATGGAAATTTGGAAAGCCAAATTCCTCCTCCCCAGACTGTTGCGTAAAATGGTTACAGCTGGGTTTGAACCTAACCGAAAGCTGGCTGGGATGGAGGGATGGAGGGAGGGAGGGATGGATGGATGGATAGATGGATGGAAAGATGAAGTTTTGCTCAACAGGTGGTTGAAGCATCTTTGAAATTGCCCTGTGGGCAAATTTAGTCACCGTCAGCCTGTTTGACTGTGAGGGTTGGGTTGGGATGAAATCCAGTGGGTTTCTGTCCCACTCTTCTGGAGGTCTGATCCAATGTGACTGCAAGTCCCTTGGAAAATTCCCAGTGAATTTTCAGCTCTGTTGGGCAGACAACTCTCTGCCTCTGGAAGATGCCGTGACCCCCAACCGTCACCAAAGCTAATGGTCCAGCTCTTCAGACCATCCTCCCTCTCACCCATCCTTCATCACTGGGGACTTGCAGAGGAGCAAAGGACACTGAAACCGCCCCCCGCCCCCGGTGTTCCCAGTGAGCTGCCCACTCAATGTCCCCCAAGCCACGAGGTATCAAGGCTTTGGTTTTGCTGGAAGTACTTATAGGAAGTTTCTGCTCTGTCCAGTCCTCTGACTTCCCCAACTCCATCAGAGAGTTATTTCCTTGACAGCTTAAATTATTCCATCAAACTTAACTGAAATTGCTCAGAGAATTCAAAATATCTAGGGGAGGAGAGAGGCAGCAACTCCCTGTGTCACACACAGCTCCCATCACATTAATCTTTTTCCCTTAGGAAATGAGCCTAAAAATAACCTGAATTTGATAATGAGTTTAGAAGGCCACAAAAGAAAGGCTGCCCAGGGGATTAGTTGGAGATTCCCCACAGAAAGTGCTCTGCCCAGAGGCCTTGGCAAGGTGGGTGCCCTGTGAGGCTGCAGGAATGGGGACCCTGTTTTGGGGTCACCAGAGTTATAGAATCACAGGATCACTAAGGGTGGAAAAGCCCTCCAAGACCACCAAGCCCAACCGTTCCCCCAGCACTGCCAAAACCACCCATGTCCCCAAGTGCCACATCCCCACGGCTGTTAAATCCCTCCAGGGATGGGGGGACTCCACCCCTGCCCTGGGCAGCTGTGCCAGGGCTGGATAACTCTTCCCATGAAGAAATTTTTCCTAATATCCAATTTAAACCAATTTATCCTGTGTGGGTGGGAGCCCAGGACAAGCAGAGGGAGAGAAGCAATGAGTGTTAGATGGCACCTTCCTCTCCTGTCAGTGTTCAGATGGATCAGACTCAAATCCCTGCAAATTCCAGGCCACCACCATCTGAGCAACAGTTCAGCCTCTGAGATTCTCTCACCAGCTTGTCCCATGTGCTGTGACACTGCTGCCTTCACCACTGTCCCATCTCTGCTGCCTCTGTGCTTTGTCCTCCATATTGATGCCTTAAACTCTATATTATATAAAATTTTAGGGGTTCAAATTGGTGCAAGTATTTCCATGAGCTGCCATGGAAATCATCCAGGCCACTGCTGACGTGCCTTGAAGCAAAGGGAAACGCAATCTCCAGAGAAGGGGAAGATGTTTGGCACCACAGAAGCATCAAGGGGGTCTGGAAACTCATGAGAAGTTGCCAAGAGGTTTTATAAACCAGCTTTTCCCAGTTCTTCCAGTGAAAAATGGAACAAGAATTTGGTCCCTCTCTGACTTCTGAAGACTTTTATCAACCATAAGAGTGGAAGATGATTCATCCCCATCCCAAGAGAAGGCAGGACTGGGCTTACTGTGTGTTTGGTTTTGTCCACTCTGTGATTACACAGGGTCTGCTGATTGCAAGGAAGGCACTGGCATCACTTCCTGGCTGGAATTCTCAGTTCTTCATGTTCTCTGAGCTTGGACACAATTCACTTCACCCCTGGTGCCTCCTCCTCCTCATCCACTGCCCAGAAGGTCCTGCCCAACCCCCAGTGGCCTTTGTTAAAACCCTGTGGTGCTGCTCCAAAACTCTTTGAAAGCTCTTTAAAGATGCATTTTTAAGGACTGAAGGGTGTAAACTGAAAATAAGACACAAATGCCTCCGTTGCCTGATATTTTTTTTTCTCAGCTGAGAAAAATTTAAAAAAATATAATAAATACAATAAATTGATTGTGAGCCCTGCTCTGAGAACCTTGTGATCCATCACGTTGCAAGGATGTTCCAGAGAATGGATGCTACTACACCAGCTCCTTATCTAGAGATATCAAGGAAAAACACGTGTTGAGGGAGGAATATTTACCAGAGGGAAAAAAATCCCCTGTTTCTTGCACTCAGAAGGGTTCAGCACACAGAGATTCAGATTCCTCTGTGCCACTGTCATGATTCCCCAACAAGGACTGAAAGCAGGAATCTTTCATCCTTAAACAAAGTGGAACCAGTCCTAAAAAGGCAGCAGAAACCCTGAGTGTGAGACTGCTATGGGGTACTGAATTATTTTTAACCCATTTGGGGGCACTGCATTATTTTTATACATTATGGCCACTCCATTATTTTTATGTTTGGGGCACTGCATTATTTACACATTTGGGGCACTACATTGTTTTAATAAGTTTGGGGCACTGCATTATTTTTAAGACATTTGAGGCACTGCATTATTTTTGCAAGTTTGGGGCACTGAGTTATTTATAATTAATTTGGGGCACTGCATGGCTTTTATAACTTTGGGGCACTGCATTGTTTTTAATACATTCAAGGTCTTACGGCTGTATTGTCATCAGTCAGAAAATCACCCTTTACAGCATCTTTGTTCCTCCTGGTACTTCCAGCTCCCTCTCCCTCTTCCCTCTTCTGTCTCCCCTCTCTCCATCCTCCCCTCTCTCCATCCTCCTTTATTCTTCCTCTGTGCAGGGTTTCCTTCAGTTCCCCTCCTGCCCCTCCCTCCCCGTGGGTTAATTAAAATCCCACCCTGGGTTTTTTGAGTGACAATATGAGGGGGTTGAAGGGGCTCTCACTCCTGAGTTACTGACCCCAGGCAGGCTCCTGGATGCCCATAAATCAGCTGCAACCCCAGCCTCCCGAGACACATCAGTGCCTCTCCTGCTTCCCCTCTGTCCTCCAGCTGTGCCGGGAGGCACATCCCACATGGACACCTGAAGGTAACGGGAAGCGACGCTCCGTCCGTGGTACCACATCTGTGCCGTCCCCTTGCTGTGCCTGGAGTAGCCTGGAAACTCCAGCCATTGCCAGATTCTAAAAAAAAAGTGGATAATCTGCTTCTGCCTGGCCGGGAGGAGCTCAAGTGGCTTTGCAGCTCCGGGAGCAGCCGCACACGTCTGACCCCGGCTGGGGCGCTCCTACGAGACCCCGGGCTGGCACTTCAATAATTTACTTATACATCTGATCTTTCCCATTTTTAGCAGCATCTGCCAACTCACACTACAGTTGTTGTGCCCGTCGTGTGACAGATAGGTTTGGACAAGGAAGGGAAAAGGCTGCGCTTAATGGTGCGCTTTAAT
The DNA here is from genome assembly GCA_036023395.1 of Myiotriccus ornatus. Classification (NCBI taxonomy): domain Eukaryota; kingdom Metazoa; phylum Chordata; class Aves; order Passeriformes; family Tyrannidae; genus Myiotriccus; species Myiotriccus ornatus. Next base: position 7,842 of record JAYRBT010000410.1, on the reverse strand, counting down.
TGGCTTTTCATTATGAAAGCTCAGACGGCTGTGCGGGGAAGTGCGGCTGGAAATCGGCAGCAGGGTGAGGGCAGGGCTGCAAACTCCTCTTAAAATGTGGGAATTGCCGAGGATCGAGGTTTTGGTGCGGTGACATCACTAGAGGAGGATTTTTCAGGATCCTCTGACAAAACCAGTGTCATCAGCACTGATGGAAATGATGGAATTGTTGCACTGGAGACACTTCCATCCTTGTGCAGTGTTTGCTGAGAGCAACCCAGAACATGCCATCGAGCTCATCTCACCATCTGGAGGCAGGAACTGGATGGCCTTAGAACTACTCATCCCTAAAGCAGAGATGTTCCACACAGCTCTTTCTTTGTGGGCACCTTCAAGCTGGTAAATTAAAATCCTGACGTAGGACAAAGCAAGAACTGTCAGAGCAAAGCCAAGTGAGAAAAGATTTTGGAGCAGGTTTGGGAATATTTCACCTTCAGAGGGAAAGGGGGTTAGGAATGGTCTGGCCATGGCAGAAACACCCCCTGAAAAGCAGCACTGAGCCTGTGGGACACAGGCAAACCAAACCTTCCCAATGCTTTTCTGCCTTGCACTTGCTGTGATCACTTTGGAGGACTTTTCCCCCCCAGGTGAATTCTCCAAACCAAATTCTGCCCCCAGGACAACCCAGCCAGTCTGACCTTCTGCTGAAGCAGCTGCCATGGCCTTTGCCTTATCAAAAGTCACTCTCCTACAGGTCCTTGTGTCCTCTGCAAGAGCAAACATCCTGCCCTGGGGTTTCTAGGATGCAGATAATTTCCACAGTGAGTTGGAAACAGTCTGGGCAGTAAAACTCCCCAGTAAAACTCCTTCCTCAGGCTCTGCCAACGTGGTGCCTCGGGGTGAAGATGCCATCTGGCTTGGCAGAACAGCCAGCCTGGGGATGGAGATGGTGCAGGCAGAGGGGGACAGGAGGATCTGTCACAGCAACAAACCCAGGGTACCCCAAAGCAAGGCCAGTGTGTGCCCTCTCCATGCTTTCCTGCAAATGGAAGGGATTTCAATCTCATATTTTCCGTGTCTCCCAGCTCAGACAAGTTTCAAGTGCTGTAATAATGCTGCAGATGAAAGATTCCGTGTGCTCTACATGGCACGAGGACGCTCTGCAGATCACCAAAGGACAGGAGGAGCATTTTCAGAAGAGCGGGAAGCTCCTTTCAACCTGCGGTGCACAGAAAACCAGAGGCGCACAGGGAGTGGCTCACACGCTCCGGAAGGAAGGACCAAGCTGCTTTGAGATACACATGGGAGCCCCTGAAAAGCTTGGTGTGTGCTACAGGTCCTTGGAAATGGGACTGTGGCATCAAAGTCCACAGCTTTGGTTGGTCTCTGCTGGAAAGACCAGGTCTCACATGCCAGGAACGTGGGCTAGAAGTGTCCTCCGAGGTCATCCAGTGCTGTCACACCAAACTCATCATACAAGCAATGTTCTGGATGTAACAAAGTCCACCTAGAAAGTGGCCAAGAGCCTTCCCATCTTCATTCATTTCTTCCCCAAAAGGGCTGTCCAGCCCTGGCACAGCTGCTCTGGGCAGGGGTGGAGTCCCCTTTCCTGAAGGGATTTAACAGCTGTGTGGATGTGGCACTTGGGGATGTGGGTCATTGGTGGCCTTGGCAGGGCCGTGGAATGGTTGGACTCGATGGTCTCAGAGGGCTTTTCCAACTGCAATGATTCTGTGATCTCCAGCCTCAGTGGGTCCATGGCTTGTTCTTTCCACATCTTCTCATGCCACCACCACCCTTCAGCTTTGAGGTCCGGTACCTTCTGCCCCTGGAACATGCGGGGCTGACTTACCATTGTGACAGTGGGTCAAAGACAAGTCAGGACCGAGCTCCCTGAGCCACCTCCAGCCCTGGGCCAGCACAGACAAGAGTTCCAGGTGTGTTAGAAACACCCCAGGTTTAACTCCAGCTCTCCTGGCTATGCAGAGGGGACTCGCTGCACAGATGGAGGCACGAGAGCATCAATGGGACCTGGCCAGCCCTGGAGCCAAGGGTTGATTTTGGAAAGCTCAGTCTTATCCAAGCTCTATGCCAAGGAAATTTGTTGGCCTGTTGTCCTGATGCTGTGCCTCAGGACCCTGAGCACCCTGGCAGTGCCAGTGCAGGCTGGGAAAAGAGTCTTCCTTGAGTCTTCCTCGAGCTTGGCAGGGTGTTTGCAGCACAGCACCGACCTCTGCAGATCAGCTGCTCAGATCTGAGCCCACCTTGGCAAAGCTCTTCCTGCCAGGCTGGTTTGGAAGCCGAGAGCCCTGCTGGGGACTTGGAGGCTGCCAGGCAGGGACTGGCACAGGGACAGAGCTGTGGGAACTGCTGGGAGAAGCAGAAGAGCTTTCTGAATAGACAGTTCAGCCTTTAAAAGTTGCCAGGACAGAGGAAGGATCAAGAATCATACAACCCTTGGACTGGAAGGGACTTTTAAGAATATCTTGTCCCAACCCCCCGCCACAGGCAGGGACACCTTCTACTTAGGAATGTGATTCACTCCCACAGTGAATGGGGTGCTGTACCAGTGCCAGCAGAAGCCACTGGGTTCAAAGCCTGCCCTGAGTGACAAAATGGCATTTTACATGTGCTTGACATTTCCAAGAGTGTTTGTCAACCACTGATCGATCATGAGGGACAAGAACTGATTAGAGGCTCTCAAGTTGCTTTTAAGCAGAAAATCTGTTCCTGGCTGATACCCTGCCAGCTCCTTCAAAGTTCAGCCTGGCCTTCAGATCTGATCCTGCCTAACTCCTCCATCTCCTGCCAGGAGGGTTTGGAAGTGGGGAAAGGAATAATTTTTGGGGGGAATGTGTTATAACTTCGCTCCTTCTGTTTTCCCCTGGTCCAGGAGGAGCCTTGGACAAGTGCACAGGGAACATGGATTTCAGCAGTGTTCTTGGTCATGAGGGATGCAAAGACCCTGTGGCTTTCATGGCTTTCCTTTTCCAACAGCTCCAACAGCAAGCTTGGGTTTGTCCTTGGATGAGTCTTGTCTGAGGATCTATAGCATCTCCTCCAGGCAGGTTGTACTCTCTTCTTTCTCCCAAGTGCCAGGACAAGAGGAAACAGCCCCAGATTGTGCCACAGAAGGGTTAGGTTGGATATTAGGGAAAATTCCTTTGTGGAAAGGGCTGTCCAGCCCTGGCACAGGCTGGAGTCCCCATCCCTGGAGGGATCTAAAAGCTGTGTGGATGTGGCACTTGGGACATGGGTTAGTGGTGGTCTTGGCAGTGCTGGGGAATGGTTGGATCTAGAGCCATCATTCCAATCTATACACACTGTCAGGGAGCAAAACCAGATGAATTGCAGCTGATCACTTCCTCTGTGGTTCCCAGCTGACAGTAAAACTCAGTTTTTATAGTCCTAGTTTAGTCTGTGTCACAATTCTCTCCTTCTCCCCCTCCTAGACATAATTTAATTCAATTATTCTGATTATCTGCACAACCTATCAGCAAAAGAAATCTTAATGGCTGACTCAGTGTACTGAATTAATGGAGATTTATTAGTATTCATTACATTCATCACCATCTCACAGGGCTGGAACTATGGAAACGTGGCGTGGAGGGGGAAAGAGTGACAACCCTCTTTCCAGTTTAGAACTCCTGTTGAATCAAACCTTTATCTAATCCTGAGTGTGTCATACAAAGCTCCATGTGCTGTGAAATTCAGGTGGGGACACACACACACCAAAAAGGACCATAAATGGCTTGAGAGAGGCTTGCAGTGAGTTTTGGGGTCAGCTGGGACCACAAGTGCCTGACTTGTCTCTGCTGTGCTGGCTCTTCAGCAGAGGCACTACCAGGAAAAGCTTTTACAAACATGTTTTACTGTTGGTTTTCATTTTGGTTCTGAAGTGGTTCCTATGTCTGAGGTCACTTGTTACCACCAACCCCAGAACTGCAGGTCAAGGTGCAAAGCTTGAGGTTTTTTCTCTATATTATTCTTTATCACCCTTTAAAAATTATTCTCCAGTGCCACAGAGCCAAAGACAGAAGAAAACCCCAAACCTCCCAACCCTTGCTGTGCTTCAACCCCTGGACAATGCTTCCTCCTAGGGGTGGCTGGAGTAATTTCCAGCATGAAGGGTTTGGTGCAGCACAGGCTCCTGAAATCCAGACTATTTATATAATCCCTAAAAATCAGGGGAAAGGGTAAACTTAATGCAACTCTGACACAGAGTTCCCTGTGGCACAGCTGCACTGCTTTGTGGCTGTGAGGAAATAAATAATGCTGGTTGGATTGGGATAAATGCTTCCCAAAGTGGCCTCGGGGGTGGCTGAGCCCTGCCCTGTGTTTTCCAGGCTGTAGATTCCAGGGAGCTGTGTTGTCTGGAATCATCTTCTTCTGCTGATCTTAGCAGTGTCTTACTTTTAGGCAGCTCCTGGTTTAGGGGTTGAGATGGGCAGGGAGCAGGGTCTGGGCCTGATGGTGATGTGTTGTTCACTGTCCTGTTTGGGAATGCTTATTACCTCTGGAATGAGTGTCTACTGAAACATCCCAAGGAGTGAGCTGGGACTTATCATGGAATCACAGAATGATTTGGGCTGGGAGGGACCTTAAAGCCCATCCGGTGCCACCCCCTGCCATGGGCAGGGACACCTTCCACACCATCCCAGGTTGCTCCAAGCCACATCCAACCTGGCCTCAGACACTTCCAGGGATCCAGGGGCAGCCACAGCTTCTCTGGGCAGCCTGTGCCAAGGCCTCACCCCCTTAATTGTTAAAAAATTCCTCCTAATATTCAATTTAAACCTGGTTTCTTTCAGTTTAAGACCATCCCCCTTGACCCTCCCTGCAAGGACCCAGAGATTCATCTCACTACAGCCCAACCTCTGTTTGAACTCACCCTTTTCCTACACAAAGCTCAGCTTACCCCTCTTCTTAACATGCCACTTCAGAGCTGCTTTACAAGTGGATTTGACTAGAATTGAAAACCCCCAACACTGCAAAGGTGAAAGCATTTATTCCCTGGCTTCTCCTGTTTCCATAGAGAGCACGGTGCCAGCAGTGGTTGTGACACTGCTCCAACGGGTGACTCACACTTTGCCCTCACTTTACCCACTGGGAATTCTCAGCTGGTGCTCAGCTCACCCTGATGCCCCACACGATGCCGTGGCAATGCCTGGAAATCTCCACACAGGCGCAGCTGGAAAAATCCGCTACAAATAACCAGGGGCTTCCACTTTTTCCATCAAAAAAAGGTGGGGGCACCAAGGGGGGTGACCCAGCACCTTCTCAAAGATCCCTCAAGTATAAGAGATTCCTTAGATATTTAAAAATATATGTAAAAATGGATAGTGAAATATTATGAGAGATAAATATTCCTTCTATAAGCTTTCCATAGATATAGGGGAGATGATTTTTACAACAAGGATGGTACGAGTTGCACAGGTTGCCCAGAGCAGCTGTGGCTGCCCCAGCCCTGGAAGTGTCCAAGGCCAGGTTGGAGCAGCCTGGCAGAGGGGAAGGTGTCCCTGCCCATGGCAGGAGGTGGGACTGGATGAGATTTAAGGTCCCTCCCAATCCAAACCACTCCATGATTCCATGGACAGGTGATGGAGGGCTCAGGAGATGGGCTCCCAACCCCAGCATCTCTCCTGCATTCCCCACTCCACAGCTTGGACCAGAAATAATGTTTTGTCATTTTCTTATTACTTCCCTCCTCCTGAGCATCAGGAATGTCACTCAGGCAGAAGCAAGTTGATGCTCCCAATATTTCCAGGAGGTTGAGGAGCAGCATGGTTGATCTCCAGAGGAACGCACCAGGCACAGGGCCAAAAGCACAGCAGCTGTTCAGGCCATAAAACCGTGCCTGAGGAAGCATGAAAAAGTGCTGAATGGCCAGCAAATGGGAGGCAGGAATTTAAGGAAGCTCTCTGTAATTACCCTGCAGTACATCTGGCTGGAACACACGGCTTTACCCTCCCTCCTCGCTTTGCTCCTGGTCTAACTCCTGACTCACCCTGCTCAGGGAGCTCTTGTCTCCTCTCAGCCACCTCGAAGTTCACCTCCCTCACAAACATAGAATCATGGAATGGTTTGGGTTGGAAGAGCCCTTTAAAGGCTGTCCAGTCCCACCCCCTGCCATGGGCAGGGACACCTCCCACTATCCCAGGTTGCTCAGACCACCACCAAGTCCTGCTGTTTGCACTGGGGCAGAAGATGAGATGTTTTGGAGTTTTTCTACCCACAAAACATGAGACTTTCCCAGCCTTCATTCTTTGAGGTGAACCAGTCCTGGCAGTGACCTGCACCTGGCTCTTCCCCATAGGTGGGACTCCTTGTCACATCCAAGGGACCACGGGGGGCAAGTGCTGCTCTGGAGTGGTCCTTCCACTCCCAGCTTCATCCAGATGTCCCTCAAAACTGCTACTCCAACAGAAAGGTTTTGGTGTCCACAACTCAGTATTTCTGTTTCCTTGGAAAACTCCGAGGCACCTCAGAAAATGGACGGGGGCTGCAGGACTCTCCCCCTCCTCCTCTCTCATCCTTTACTCTTCATTACCTCTACCCTCACAAAGCTCATCCCTTGCTGCCAATAAAGGCACCACATCCCACCCAGAGCTGTGCCCGTGGCAGTGACTGGATTTAGCAAGGACACAGGAGCCATCCTGGCACAGAGTGACACAGTTTGTTGCCCTCTGGCCCTGCCCAGTCCTGCTGCCAGCGAACAGCAAACCAGCCCCTGTCAGAGCTGGATGTTCCTGAAACGCTCCATGGACGAAACGTTGAATTTTTCATGTGCCTGGTTAGCAATTAAACTCATTTTCCCCTTAAGTAGGTTTAAGGTGGATGTTGTTTTTCTTTGCAAAAGGAGGGATGGCACCTCGGGTGGTGTCTGGGGTGCCTGCAGCAGCCCCTGCATGTCTGTGTGAAGGGAGAAACAGGAAAATGCAGGAGGAATGGCAAGGGGGTTGGCAAAAAGGAGCTGGCATGGAGGGACTTGTGTAGGACCTGCACGTCCTGCAGGTGCAGAACATCCCTGAGATCCCACAACTCACCCCAGAGCTGCTGTTGGCACTCACGTGGCATCAGGTAAATACTGAGAGTATGTTCAAACAGTGGGACCTCTGCAAGGGGGAAGGTGGGAGGCTGAAAATGCTTTTGGTGCCAGAGAACAACATGAGGAGCTTGTGGGAGAAGGGCCCATGGCAGCTGTGCCACATAGGGAGCTGTCACCTGCTTAGAGAGCCCTTAAACCAGAGCCCCAGCATGGATTTGCTTTGGCTTGACTCCTTTCTCACCCTATTCCTTTGCTTTTTAGGGCAAGTGGCCCTGGCCAGTGTGGGAGACTGGGCTGGAAATGTGGACACTCCTTCCCAGCTGAGCTCCCAGTCTTTGGAGGGGAAGAGGGCTCTGAGCTGGGCTGGGCTGGGCTGGGGGGACTCACATCCCTGAGCTGTGCTGGCTTCAGTTTAAACTCTGGTGCAACATTGCTCTTGGTGCTTCTCAGGGCTGGGTTTGGCTCCAGGAGTGTTACATTCACGACAGGTTAAGCAGGGGCTGTTTTTTCTGCAGAAGACACATCCTCCATGGTGGAGTTAATGTGCCACGTGCTCAAAGACCCCTGAGGAGCTCATTCTCGAGGCTACAGCTCCCTGGAGGGGTAGAAAGTTCAGCTTTAAATCCACCTTCTTTGGATCAGCACCTTGAAAGGGCATTTTCAGAAAAGGAGATCGAGGGGACACTTCAACATCCTTGTGAGAGGAGTGGAGGGGCAGCTCCAACCTCTGCTCTGTGAGCAGGGACAGGACCGAGGAAAGGCTGAAGTTGTGTCAGGGCAGGCTCAGGTTGGATCTCAGGGAAAGGTTCTTCCCC
>JAYRBT010000409.1:0-12538 GCA_036023395.1 Myiotriccus ornatus | reverse complement strand
AGAAGATGAAGATGAGGACTAAGGGGTCCCAAAGACACAGAATCAGGGGTGGACAAACCAAATCTGGAAGTGCCCACTGTCTGAGGGCGCTTGCATCATGTGCATTCCCTGGGCCTGAGATTAAAGGACCTACTCTCTTTATATTATCTTATACACTAAATTGGCCTAGAGTCTTTACTCTCTGCCCACCTCCCCTTCCCAGACACAGCCTTTTTAGGCAACAATGCTTACTAAGTTTCATCTGTTCCTTGGCAGATTAGGCCTAGATAATTGAAATACATCAGATGGAAAAAAATCACATGCATCGAAAGGAAAGTAGTTTAGTTGCCTGCACAAAATCAAATCTGCTTTACATACTGAATTCTGAATTGTGTTACTGGTTCTGTCTGTAAGTCAGGCTTTGCAGGCATGAAAACTGACAAACTTTCCTACCAGATAGAACATGTAATAAAGAATGTAAGATAGAAGTCATTCAAGTATATGCTTAATTTGGATGTGCTTGAAAACATTTGTAACAGGACACACACAAACCCAAACCCTACCTTTTCATTTAAGATCAGTGGTTATATTGCTATCTTTGAAATAACGGGACTGAAACCCCAAAACTCATATAAGCAAGAGAATCGTTTCTGGGTGTTGTTACTTAGCCCCATGATTAGCTTTCTTATGAAAGAAAAGAATTAGTACTGGGAGTTTTGATGGGTTTTGTTGTTGCTTTTTTCCTGTAATATGTTGGCGGGATAGTTTCTGCAGAGTAGAGGTGGAATGTAGTGACTCTGTAGGTCAGAGTGTTTGTCAGAGTTTCAAATTCATAGCCCAACCTGATTTATACAGCTCACTGCAACCAGTGTTCTAGGCTAATGCCCTGACTGAGCAATAGACTGGTGAGTAATTGGATACATTGTGGCTGTCACAAATTTTTTTGGAAGTTACTTTCTTTCCTGTCATAAGAGCAGAAATCCATATTGAACCCAAAAAAGAAGCTGAAATAGAATTTCTGTTTTTTGGCCAGTCTTAGTTGCTGTAATACTGAAGCTTTAAAAACTTATTAGCTACACTTTGTACTGCACCCAGCAGCCCTAATTTTAATTTCAAAGGAACATTCCTTGCCGAGAGTACCAAAGGTCTCAAAAAACTCTAGGGAAAATTCCTAGTCAAATATCCCATTATTTGATGATTCCCTAGCCTGACTTGAGAAAATTTCTGTTCTTAAAAGATAATAAACTAAACTTTTTTACTAAAGGTGTTGCGAGGATTATCTTTAGCAAAAAAAAATTAGGCAGGAATATCTTTGAATACTGAAACTGAGGCAGAGTAAAACATTTAAAGAGTTTAAACACTACCGTTTTCACAAACTACATCCTTCATCTTCTGGTTCAGAAATATGAACAGTGAAGGCATTTTGTACCATGATATAAGGCATACTAATGTGGAAAAACTCATTATCATATTATCAGAGTGCTTATGCAGAAACTGTAACAAATCCCTAAAATCTAAGATTTCAGTTTAGCAGAGCTCTCTAACCTTTGCCCAAAATAGAACTGTCATTTCTCATGGAGTAATTAGGTTCGGAGGTTTTTATAATCAAAGGGGAAATAGGGATGAAGAAAAGCAGGTAGTAAAACATGACAATAAAAATATGCCTTATTAATTCACATTATAGGATACAAACTTTTTTTATGTGTGTTTGCTAAGTGTGTGTGGAAGGAAAGCATCAAAAATGCCTATCTTAGGGAAAAAAAATTCCATAAGTCAGGAACATGAAATACGATTAATTTAGTAAGGTTACAGAGAAAAAAATTCCCTTAATTAATAGGAAACAAGTAGTTCTGTAGAATTTGCCAAACATCTCCAACAAAAGAAGTTTATCACAAATGCTTTAATGTGAAAAAATCAAAGCTGTAAAATGCAAGTTGAGACCAGAAAAATAGGTAAATTTTACTAACTGAAAAAATAATAGTAATTTGTCAAATGGTTCCTCATAATTTTCATTTCTGATCCTATGCTGCTTGTAGAAAACAAGAAAAATGAGAATGCAGAGTATAGGAGGATATATATTGGTTATATAATTCATTCCATGGTATATTTAGAATCTCAGAATCACAGAATGTTCTGAGTTAGAAGAGACCCACCAGGATCAAGTGAATGGCCCATACAGTTTAATTTGAATAAAACGTCTCTGAGGGAGTTAGCAATGCCTTCAGTTATCATAGTATTAAACAGCATAAGTTGAAGTAATATTACTTCTTTTTAGTCAAAATATCCATTGAGTTAAGTGTGAACATCTTGAAAGCCAGATACTCCTTTGTGAAGGAAAAGGGCATTTCCTGTCAGAGATGAGGTGACTTGCTATAGCAGTTCCTTTACCATTTTATTATACCTGCCAACACTGCTGTTTGAAGTAAATAGAGGATTCACTTACAATGGTTTTATATGATTTTGCATAATTGCTGAAAATGTAAACAATAGGTTTTAATTAATTTAAAAATCCATTTTTAATTTATTGTCTAAAGCAAGACCAAGGTGTGTGGTACAGTCAACACCAAGTTGGAAGGAAGGGATGCCATCCAAAGGGACCTTGACAGGCTTGAGAGATGGGCCTATGCCAACCTCATGAAGTTGAACATGCAAGGTCTTGCATCTGGGTCTGGGTAATCCCAAGCACAAATACTCGCTGGGCAGAGAATGGATTGAGAGAAGCCCTGGACAGACAGACTTGGGGATGTCGGTGGACGAGAAGTTCAACATGAGCCAGCGATGTGTGCTTGCAGCCCAGAAACCCAAACGTGTCCTGGGCTGTATCAAAAACAGTGTCGCCATCAGTTTGAGGGAGGGGATTCTCCCCCTCTACTCTGTTCTCATGAGATCCCACCTGGAGTGCTGCATCCAGCTCTGCAGTCCCCAGCTTAAGGAGCACCTATTGGAGTGGGTCCAGAAGGGGACCACAAAGATGGTCAGAGGGTGGGAACACCTCTGCTATGAGGAAAGGCTGACAGAGTTGGGGTTGTTCAGCCTGGAGAAGAAAAGGTTCTGGGGAGACCTTATAGCAGTGTTCCAGTACCTAAAGGGGCTACTGGAGAGCTAGAAAGGGAGTTTTTATAAGGGCGTGTACTGACAGGACAAGGGAAAATGGCTTTAAACAGAGCAGATTTAGACTAGTTATGAGGAAGAAATTCTTTATTGTGAGGGTAATGAGGCACTGGGAACAAGTTGCTCAAAGAAATTGTGGTGCCCTATCCTTGTGTTCAAAGCCAGGCTGTATGGGCCTTAGAGTAGCCTGTTCTAGTGGAAACTGTCCCTGCGCATGGCAGGCTGTTGAAACTCGAAGATCTTTAAGGTCCCTTTCAAGCTCAGCCATTCTATGATTCTACAATTTTCACAGCATTCCTTGATGTTCTTCACTATTATCAGGGACACAAACCTGTCCTTGACTACAGAATATTTTTTGCAGATTAGCCCTATTGGTTTTCCAGAACTGAACCCAAACTTAACTTCAAAGAATTCCCATAGATTGCAGGGCTGAACAAAATGCTATTTTGACATGTAGTTTGTCTTTTGCAATAAATTTTTTTCCAGATAATATGAAATACTTTGATCTATTTTCTCCCTTTTCCACATTTATTGTATAATGTATTATGAAAAGAGACTTAATATTTCCTATTTAATTAAATTACATCTCTGTAAGTTTTACCTTCATGTCAGTTTAGATTAACAATGATTAGAGAACTCAACATGTAAAAAGAGAAGGCAGATGTTTTAGATTCAATTGATTTGATAAGACATAAAAACTGTACATTATTTATGATCTGCATTTACCTTCTGTCTTGATTTTCCTATACTTCTTTATTGTCAAAATGGACTATGCTTTGCACATTTGTAACAGAAAAATATCCTAAAGTTTTCAGTCTATTTCTAGTCAGGAGTTTTGGGGAATTTCAGCACAGATTCACTGCAATTATATCACAAGCCTATTTGATAATTATGCTTCCATTGTGTACTGTACTTTAATGCTGTGTACTATACTGTAAGCAGTGACACGTGTGAACCACACCAGTCCTCAGCATATTGAAAGAGATTGCTGAGCCCATTAACCCAGCAGAGGCAACTTCATACCTCCAGGCCCAACAAATAATGAGGCTTAACACATATTCTCCACAGAAGCACACACACCTGTATGCAACTGTATACATGGCCAACCAACATAGATAGCACAGACAGACACAATCAGCTCTCACACAAAACCAACACCAACAGCCTCATCCTGTTCTGGCTGATCTGATAAAGTTTTGTTAGCGGCAAGTTTACACAAATATGTATGAAGCTCTCCAGCAGCTGGGCTCAGATACTTGGTCATGTATGTACTTAGTCCAGTATGCACTCAGTCCAGTATGCACTCCTGAATCCCTGACCTGTCTAGTTACTGGCACCCCTAAGGCTGCAGCCCCCTGCCAGCTGCTGGCGTGGACCCTTTAACCACACAGATACATGTGCTGCACAGCTTTTAGTGGACAGACGCACCTCATTGTCTTTCCAGCACTTGAGGCTAACTCGTCCTGGTTCCTCCAGTAGTCAACTTCTAGTTTCTTCATCAAGAAAGCTCATCTGCAAGAAATTTATACATAATTTATACACATCTGGCCTAAGATTAGTCTGGCTTTGATACTTATCTCTCAGACTGCTTATCCTACACCCTGACTGAGACTTGCTGTCACATGCAGGTATATACACCTTCCCTCACTCCAATTGCTGGCACCATGGAGGTGCAAGCCCCTGATTACCTGTGGACCCCTGCTAGTGGTAGGCATTCAGATGCCTCTACACGCATGCACTCAGAGAGTCCCTCATCCAGCCAAAAATGTTAGAAATTGAGATTAATTAGAAGACAGGACAGCCTGCATAGCTCAAAGTCAGAGCATGACCAGATAAGTATATTGATCAGACCCTGTTTGCACATAACTGACTTCTTTATCCTTTACGCCTTAGTTTACCCATACTTTTCTCCTCCCTCACCCACCTTATTTCCCTTTCACCACAGATGGTTCTTTCTGTAAACATTCCACAGAAGTCTGAAATTTTCCCTTGCATCCTGAAAGGGAGTGACCCCTTTCTCTCCATGAAGTGGTCTTGGATCTAGCCTGTGGTATTGCTTGCCAGATGAGCCCAGCCCACCAGCCTAATGCTCAGACAACTTGCCTCACGCTTTTGGGATCTAATAAATTCCTTCAATACAGACTACATATTACCTCAGTTATAAAACCATGAACTGTAACTTTAAGAATGCAAGTAATACCTTTGAATCTTGTGGGATTGTTCATCTTTAAAGCAGGGATGTGGCTAAATATCATGACAAGATGGAATTTTATATTGTAAACAAGCATCAGACTTTAAGCAGACTACCTTAATTTCACTCTGAATTTCTTAGTTTCTTGGTTTTCAGTCTGAATTTGTCCATGAAGATTTTTTATCAAGATAGGAAGGAATGTGAAGGGTGTAGGATCTGTAAGGAGGAGATTAAAAATATATTAGAATCGTAGAATCAAAACTGCACACAGGACTCAAGGGGAGGCCCCGCCAGTGCAGAGCAGAGTGGGGCAATCTCTTCCATCACTTGGTTGGTGATGCTGTCCCTGATGCCCCCAAGGACACAGTCGGCTCTCCTGGCTGCCAGGGCACTGCTGACTCATGTTCAGCTTGCCATCAGCCAGGATCCACAGGTCACTTTCTGTGGCACTGCTTTCCACCATCTCATTCCCCAGTCCAGGGCTGCCCCGTCTCAGGTCCAGAATCCAGAACTTCTCCTTGTTGAACTTCATATAGTTGGTGACTGCCCAGCTAATTCATTGAGATCTCCCTGCACGGCCTCCCTGCATTCAAGGGAGCCAATAGCTCCTCCCAGTTTAATATTATGGATAAATTTACTTAGTATCCTTTCAAGTCCTATATCCAAGTGGTTTATGAAGATGTGAAAGAGCACTGGCCCTAGAATGGAGCCCTGTGGAACCCCACTGGTGACACATCACAAGTCTGATATCACCCCACTCATTATGACCCTCTGTGATCTTAACCTGTGAGCCAATTGCTCTCCCATCACATGGTATGGTTTTTTCCAGCTATGAGCTGGACATTTTGTGCAGAAGGATGCAGTGAGAGACAGTGTCAAAAGCTTTACTGAATTCCAAAAGCGTTACATCATTTGGCTTCCCTTGATTGGTTAGGTGGATTACTCTGTCATAAAAGGAAATCAGGTTTGACAAGAAGGACTTTCCCATCCTTAACCTGTGCCAGGTGTGACTGATATTGGTATTGTCCTTCAGGTGTTTTTCAATACCTCCAGAAAAATCTTCTCCATAATTTTACCAGGCACTGAAGTGAGACTGGCATGTCTGTAGTTTGTAGGGTCATCCTTCTTGCCCTTCTTGAAAACTGGGAAAACAGTAACCATCTTCCAGTCAACTGGAGCCTCTCCAGATTCCCAAGACCATTCAAAAATCATCAAAAGAGGCCTTGTGATGACATCAGACAGCTCTTTGATTATTCTTTGAGTGTATTGTCTCTGTATGAGTTTGGTCACATGGGCAGATATGAGCTACTGGGAAAAATACTTGTGCCTAATTTAGTAAACTTTTGAAGAACGACTTTTCACTGAAATGGATTTGAAAACTTTCTTCTTATCTAAATAAACTTAGTATGTGGATATATGTGGACTTCTCTGCATATTCAATGCTTTATTTTAAATCCTTTCTCTTACTAGCATGTTCTTAAAAAAAAAAAGAAGAAAACAAATGCAGAAAGTCAAGGGACAGAAAGGTTTAATTATGAAAGTAGTATGTTGCAAGCATCTATTTATTCTAGACATTAGCTTAATAAATAATTTTGGACAACAAATCTTTCAACAAAAGATTTTTTAATCCAATTCAAGAAAAACTGGCAACAATGTTATATTCTTACAAAAAAAGTCTGAATCAGTTTCATAAGTGAATATCAAACATAATTATAATTATGTAATTGTTCTCTCACAGATTTCAGTCATTTATAGTGCAAGAACTTTTTTAATTATTACATTCGTTTCATCTAATGATGGATTATATATAATAAGTATATGTCTTCCTTATCAAATCACAGAATCACAGAATCATTTATGTTGGAAAAGACCTCCAGGACCATCGAGTCTGATCTTAGATCATGGCAGTAAGTGCCATGTCCAGTCATTTCTTGAATACCTCCAGGGATATTGACTCCACCACCTCCCTGGGCAGACCATTCTGATGTTTAACAACCTTTTCCATGAAGAAATTCTTCCTGAGTTCCAACCTGACCCTTCCCTGGTGCAAACTGAGGCCATTTGTTCTTGTCCTTTGCTGGTTGCCTTGGAGAAGAGGTCAACCTTTACCTTGCAACAACCTCCTTTCAGGTAGTTATAAAGAGCAATAAGGTCACCCCTGAGGCTCCTTTTCTCCAGGATAAAATGATGCCATTGTGCTGCATTCTTAGGATGTATATGTTCTTAAGATTTAGCCACTCCTAACAGTAATTTTTAAAAAATAGTTTAAAAAAATTAAAAAATTTATTATAATAATCAACACTTTTTTTGTCCTTGGCAAAATGTAGTGACCTGTCATATGAAATGCAAACAATTTGTTTGTCTTATTTGGGCAATTTTGTATTTCTTAATTATTCTGTAAGGTTTTAAAGAGTTACCTGACTTCAAAGTAAAGCTACACATACTACACAGTATAACTTGATTAGTTCAACTATGTGGGGTTATTAATTACTGATTAAATTTTGTTCTGCAACCATCATATGGCTTTAAGTAGTTTGTATCAGTTATTACTATTTATTCTACACTGTCTCTTTGTAAAGGAACAGAATTGCTGCTGCTGTGTAAAATTTTGTGCAGCTTTTTTATTTTCAGTATTTCATTTTTGTTATTTTTGTCAATGCCAAGAAGGAGATATTCAAAACTTTTATTATTTATTTTTGAATTAAAGTTACTTCCTGAATTCTATCTTGTATTAGAGGAATAAGGGCCTGGGCTCACAAATTCATGTTAAATTCAAGTGATAATCTAATTAGACATTTATATGGTATTTAAAAGTTCACTGTTCGAGTCCACAAAGCAGCCCTCAAATATGCATTAATGTAAGCCCTCAAAATTATGAAACTAAAAAAAAAAAAAAAAAAAAGGCAGAAAAAGAAAACAAGAAACAATAATTTATTTTTATTAGGTGAAAATTACATTAGTGGACATAACAAGGAGGGAAGGAGCTCTAAGATATTTTCCCCAGCCTTCTGTTTGCTGTGCCACTTTCATAATCTGCCACTTTAATATCAGAAGAGGGAAAACAGAGTATGAAAAGAATGAATGATATAAAATCTAGCGTGACAAATTAAATGTAACTTTGAGATTTCTACTGGCACTGTTTAGTATAAACTCTTTAAAAGTTTTGATTACACATAAGTTGCATGATTATGACCTGTTTGGACAAAGAGTTGAAATTCAAGGTATATGTGCCTTTACTACGGGCGGTGTGATTTTCAGGGTCTTACTGCTACTTTATGTTATTGGGTGATGCGTTCTCTTTCTTTCTGCCTGTGGGTATCTGTTAGGCAGCTATTTTGTCCACTGTCTACAAACTGATATTTGAGCGCCTTCTGGAGAGTTCTGTAAATATTCAGAGAAGTATTTATTCTGTTCAGTATAATAATTGTCTTCTGTATTTGCATCAATGTTTTTCTGTAGCATATTCATAGATAATTGTTTCATTTAAAGCCTAACACATTTTTATAGCTCTCATTAATTTCACAATCAAAATTACATAATGCATATTACCTTTCTCTTTTTCATAAATCTTTCAAATTATGTCTTTTGAAAGCTAAATAATTGAAGGAAATGAATAGTCAAAATGAAGGTGATAGGAAAAATGTTAAAGTTTTTTTTACATATGAAATCCCACTTTAAAAGCATTCATTAAAAATGTTTGTATGTTCACACCATCTTTCAAGAAGCTGGTTTCAGTGGAAGCAGCAAAATCTACCTTTCAAAAGGTAGGGTATGTGATGATATTCTCTGAAAATGTCAATGTTGTTGTTTTCAGCCCCTCAATTAAAGAGTTTATCATTTAGTCAAGCTTGAGCACAAGAAGAGTTGAAAAATGGCCAAATACCTCATAAGGAAGCATAACACACTGTCTCTGCCTTCAGAAGGACACATAGAAACTAAACAGAGGTCAGTGCTCATTTTACATGTAGTTCTTTGACATTTTCCAATTACATTACCAATCGAAGATAAAAAAATCCACAAAATGAATTAATGTGTTGCATTAGGTGAAACGTTAAGATAAAACATTACCTGGCATTCTGCAAGCTTGCAAATAGGTTTTGCTGCTATGGCAAATAACATTTTAATTTTTTTATGTTAATGGACTGCTGCAAGTGAAACACGATCAGTTATTGGATCTTTTAATTAAATCCAGCGTGTAATGCACTATTTTTCTTATTTTTCCTGAATTAGTAACTTAAAAAAAGGGGCAACACATTGTGTCCCAGTTCTATGAAAAATATATTGCCCCGCCAAAAATAAATCTTTTTTTTTGAAGAAGGAGAATTTACAATGAGCATTCTCAAGAAGGGGAAGTTCTTCAATGATCAAATCATTTACAAAATCTTATTTTTGTTACTGTTTCTTATGTTTTGCACAATTTTCATCACCATTTAAAGCCTTTGGTAATACTTGTCTTTTGGATGCTACTGGATGTCTAAACATTGAATGACAGCTCTTCAGAAGAAGGAAAAAATTACGAAGAAAAGCTTTATTTATAAATTTGCACAAATCCTGAAAGGAAATCAGGAATAGAACCAAATAAGCCTGAAACAAAACCACCTTTGTTTCTAAGGATATCAGTACAATAATGCTTGGTTCCAGAATGTCTTCGTTTCTAAGATAATTCAGTTGTAATTAGCTATCAGGAAAGATCTCGATAGAGAAAAAGCCTCTTGCACAGCTATGACTACTCTAGAACCCTTATACTAAACATAATCTTGAACCTAGAATCGTAGGAAATAAAAGCTCTGTGAGTGTGACTTGCATAAGTAATTATTCTCAAATTCCATTCTTAATCTCATTAGGCAGAATATCCATGGAAATGTTCTGGATTTCTTTCTCAGTATAGTTTATTGTTTCCTAATAAAAAATGGTACCAGTGAAACACTTCTGTATATGCCATACATCAGCAGTCTTTCAGCCCTTCCAGCTCTCTGTAGCTGAGCCTCTTTTAACTGAAAATCTTTTGAATAGTTGCAACTGTTGTATGAGGAGAAATTTTCTTTTTTTTGGTGAAAAAACACTCTCTCTTTTCTAATAAATGGCATTCACATTATTTTTTTAAATACTAATGAATATGTAGTCAGCTTTATATAGTGTCTCTTACAAAAGAAAGGAAAGCTCCTTTTCACTGTTTTAGGTTCTTCTACATGGGTTACAAATAAATGAAATTGGTGAATTTATCTCAATTTGAAATGAGAGATTTTACTGCTTTTATAGGTAATCGAATTTGTGTTTTCTAGACTGACTCAAAGCTGTTCTCCTTAATGTACACTTTGAAAAGAGGTCAATGTGAATAACTGGTGCCAATTTTAGTTTGAAGATGACAGTAGCTAAAGTTTATTTTAGTTAGGAACAATACATGTTCAACAATTTATGCTCCATAATTATGATACAAACTTTCAGCATATGTTTCATCTCTGGTTCACTTTGTTGGGTGTTAAATCAAGTATTTGTGAAAAATGAAGTGATATGATGGATAGTTTCTACCGAGGCCTATGTTGTATGCTGAACAGGTTCACACCTCAGAAAAGGATATTGAAATTGTACAGGTATTGCAAATGTTAATGCATCACTAAGAATGAGCTATTTCGTGAACATGTTACCAGAAATTGAGATTACTGGTGGTCTGACTTCACTGAGAAGAGCTGCTGCTTTTTATGTTTTGGCCATGTAAGCTAGTGCTGGCTTCTCTTAGTACAAATCCAGAGCAGCTGCACCGATTCCAGTGGAAAGGCAAATGACCACGAGCAAGTAAATTAAAATAGCATTAATTCTCTTGAACTGTACAACAAAGCTAACTTAGATGATAGTCATTGCATGGATGGTAACTGTCCTACAGGCTAAATCGAGAGCTACGGAGCACTGCATGGAACTTTCTTTCTATGCAGGAAGATACTGCAATACCTGTGGTTATTCCCTCTTTAGTTCAGACCCTATGTATTCTGCTTTGGTGAAAGCAGAAAACCCACGCACGTACGTGGACACATGATCTTTAAGTGTAGACCCTATCCTTCCTGTTGCATTATTTATTTATATTCCTTAGAATCTTACAGGTTTCTTTTTCATCTTTATTTTGGAAAAATTAACTAAAATACATCAATTTTTATTTCTTTTTTTACTTCCTGTGTAATTTCTTTAACATTTGATGTGACAACGACATGTAAATAAAGAAATCAATATTCATATCTTTCCAAGAAACTCTTAAAACTTTGCAATTTAAAGAAATGTATACAAACTTCAAAATCTCAGAATATAAAGAGGAAACTGTCTCTCTGGAGCTTTTACTTACTAGTAAACCCATGATTTTTGAATTTATCTCTGAAAATTCTGCTGAATTTTGTGTTCAAATGATTAGTTTTGAAACTTACTGGGCAATTTAGGAGTCAAATTCTACAAAATGCTTAGCTCTCCCCCTAAAGGAAGTTGAGCATCCCTCCTTTCTTCTAAATCCTGGGAAATGAGTTTAATGGAATTTGCTGTGTGTGTGCTTGGCTCCAGGCTAGCAATCAGTACCTGCCAACATTAGGATCTCTATATTCTCAATAATCAGGAACTGCATAGAAAACAGATTACCTCTGAAGGGAAAGCTTGCGTATTGTCATCTTATTGCACAAACAACTAGAAAAGGCCAATTTTCTTGTGTTTGGCTATACCTGTTCCCTTTGTTTTACTAAGTACTTCATTTTAGCAATGACTCATTTTTATCATGAGACTCAGGAAAAGAATGTGTTCTTTTTTTCTTGCTGAAACACAATAATTGTATCTTTAATTAGAACCATGCTGAAATGACAAAGGGTGATGACACAAAATAATATTTCTCCTTTTCATTTTCTTAGTGGGCTAAAGAGGTCCATTTTATTGCATTGAAGAAATCCTAAATCATTGCCAATAATTACTCTTTCTAGTTTATAGAATCTTTTAAGTATCTACTAACTTTAATATTTGAAAAAAAAATCCACTCTGGCATATAAATTGATACTTCTACATGCTAAGATATTTATCTTGGAAGAAATCTTGACTCAGAAATTATGGATTACTGGAGAGTAATGCAGTCTAGGGGAGTTTGAGTCTCAAAAGAAATTGAAGACTTACATATTCAGTTTTGCTGATCTCTGTCACGCATACTCAAGCGCCATAGTGTGGGGGAGCCCAGCTGGCCCTGGGCTCTCTGTAAGCTAGGATATTGAAGACGGAACTTTACACCTGGCAGAGGGT
>JAYRBT010000408.1:0-12572 GCA_036023395.1 Myiotriccus ornatus | reverse complement strand
TTCCCTAGCCTACCCTATATAAGTCCCACACCCTGTTCAATAAAGTTGGATCAGCCTGGCTCCTCCACCAGCCTGCACCCTTGTTGCTACTTCATGTCACCTGCCTCTTCTTTCTAGCTCGGGCTCTCTCCGCTGCTGCTAGCTCCTAGCTAGCTTGGTACTTTCTCTCCTCAGTGAGAGACACAGCTGCCGCTGGCTGCCCTCAGCCACTCTCACCACAGCTCTGAGCGCGGAGGTCAGCACAAGGACCCCCCGACGCGGCTGGTCTGCTCCTCTCCAGCTTACCCAAGCCGTGTCAACATGATACTTCAGAATATTTCCTTTCCTTGAGAGCTCTTTCATTTACACATTTAGTAGCACCCCACTGCTTCCTTTGGCTGTCATGGGAAATTATTCTTATCACTGTTTTTTCTTGAATGGTCACTAGTTCAGAAAAGAAAGACTTAACCAATCTTGAACTCAACTAGGAAGAATTTTTTAAACTAAATTTCTAGAAACCCTGGGTAACCGCTAGTTTCCTCTCCAAATCCAAATATTTTTCCAAGGTAGGTATTCCATTATGGAAATTTCAGCTATAAACCATATCTGATTTATTCATATATGAAGAACATACAGCTTTAAATAATTTATTGAAACCCCCATGGAAAAAAATCAAGAAGGAAAAAAGAATAAATAAAAACCTCTTTGTAATGAAACTTTGATCTTGAGCCGAAAAATGAACTATTGCTCCATTAAAAAGAATCGCACAGAATCACAGAATATGCTGAGTTGGAAGGGACTCACAAGGATCATTGAAGTCCAACTCCTGGCTCTGCGCAGGGCAGCATAAAGAATTCCACCATGTACCTGAGAGTGTTGCCTAAATGCTTCTTGAACTCTGTCAGGCTTGGTGCTGTGACCACTCCCCTGGGGAGCCTGTTGCAGTGCCCAACAACCCTCTGAATGAAGAACCTTTTTCTAATATTAAACCTAATCCTCCCTGACTCAGCTTCATCCATTGTCTCAGGTCTGTCACTGGTCATCACAGAGAAGAGATCAGTGCCTGCTCCACCTCTTCCCCTCATGAGGGAATCGTAGACTGCAGTGAAATCTCCTCTCAGTCTCCTCTTCTCCAGGCGGAACAGATCAAGTGACCTCAGACACTCCTCATACAGCTTCCCCTCAAGGCCCTTGATCATCTTCTTAACCCTCCTCCAGACATTCTCTAATAGATGTATATCTTTCTTATATTGCAGTGCCCAAAACTGCCACAATATTCAAGATGAGGCTGCCCCAGTGCAGAGCAGAGCGGGACAATTCCCTCCCTTGACCGGCTGGTAATTCGTTACCTGATGCCCTCCAGGACATGGTCGGCCCTCCTGGGTATCAAGACACTGCTGACTTAGATTCAACTTGCAGTTGACAAGGTAAGAAGATTTTTCTTCTACTTAACAGCAGAAAAAAATGAAGAAGGGGGAAATGACCCTCATTTTACATACCCAAAGACACCTTGATGTTTAAGTGCAGCCCATACAGATTTGTGACATGCAGATTTGTGACATGCAGATTTGTGACATAAATTTGCCACGGCTGAGCAAAGTGGATTTTTGCACAGCTGTCCACAGTACATCTCTATCATTCTTGGTGCATTGTCCTCAACTCCCAGGATTATCATTTATGTATGGCACCTATCTATTAAAATGTTACTTTTGACAAGTTCTCAGTAGCAAGAAAAATAGTTTCAAGAAGGGTTCACATTGGTGGTTCTCGTTCACAGGCATATTTCTATACAAATTAGACAGATGCAATGCTTAGCCTTTTGCTGCTCAATGCCATATTTACCATTGCTTTCATATGCTTGACTTAGCTTTGTATTGCATCCTTACATTACATTCTGTTAAACAGATGTCTGATGAAAAGAAATATTTACATTTTTCGCATGTTATTGTTGGGATCATAAGGCTGTTTCTCTTTCCATGGCTGAACTCACTATCTGAATCAGATTGAGAGTGGGAAGAAATTTACTAGGGTAGTTGAAGAGGTATTTTTGCGTTATATTTTCGCATTATATACCTTTTGATTATAGCTAACCAAGTTACACAGACAAGGGAGAGCCAGGTGTAGAGAACAGAATGGTTGAAGATTTACCTGCAAGATGGGAAAATCACTGGAAATTTAGTTGTGAAAAAGGTGCATTTATACAGTATGTAACATGCAATCTACATTTATTTCACATGCCCCAGGACACTGTTGTTGGAAAGAGGAGATGGAACGAGGCTCATGCATAGATATTAACTTGTAACCATAGAAGGCACATGATGGTTGCTGTCAAGGCTAAAGAGGCAATGAATGTGTGTCATCGGTTGGGGCGGGAGGACGACACGGTGATCATGGATACCAGCACCTTTATTACAACAGTGCTTCTATTTATATACACTTCTGGGTGTCACATATGTACATGCACTATTGGTCTGGCATAAACATAACAACTCATGATTGGACACACAGCCACATGTCCATATGCCATAGGTTAGACATGGTAGCAGGAAGTCCACCCTGTGCCACAGTCCTTACTGTCCGGGGTTAACCCCCTGACAGGTGTAAGTTCCGTCTTCAGTATCCTAGCTTACAGAGAGCCCAGAGCCAGCTGGGCTCCCCCACAAATGTGCAAGATTTTTTTCATACAAGACCACACAGCCAGTGCTTGAATACTGCACAAAATAAGGGATATTTCTTTCTGTATTATGTGTTGTATATATATCTTACATAACTGAATCAAGTTAGCTGGCAACAGCTACCTTCTAGAAGGCATACTGGTCATTAAACTGCAACACAACATTTTTATTTCCATGGGTGTTTGCCCTTGTCCACTAGGATTCTTTATAAATCATGTGTCAAAATAGTAACCATTTTTTATTTCAGTCTCCAACATTAGTGTCTCTACCATTTTGTAAAATTTTCTATGACCTGCTTTTAATTTTAAAGACATTCACCTCCTTTATTCTTTTTGGTATTTGCGCAATCTGAAAAAAATTTGCACAGGCATTATAATAAAAATTTGATGCTGCTTAGTCAATTCCACAATTTCAATGAAAAAAATTATTTGTTAGGTTTTTAAAAAATAATACCACCTCTATAGACACTAGGAGGCTTATTGCTCCTGTCTGACAACTGACAGAACAGTACAAACTACAGAAGGGTCAGATTCTGAATATTGATTTCTCCAGTGTAAGGCCTTGGAGTAAAATGCGTATTTTGACGTTAACATTTTTTGTTCCTGTGACTGAAAATATTTTATTTTTAAGAACATGTCATTTTAGAAAATGTCCCAGTGTTTCCAGTGGTAGAAATATCAAATGACCAGAGAGAATGTGCATGTTTCAAATGGAAATTGAGGTATTCTCCTATGGGAAAAATTTGGTGTTACATTCTTGACTTCCTCCTTTCCTGAGGTAAAATAGTATTATTTAAAAAGAAGCATTAAGAAGTTGATTTTGATTTTAGCTTTGGATTGCTTTTTAAAATGTCATTAGCCATAAGAAAATGAATGGTAAAAGGAGGGAGGAACCTTCAGTCAGCTCAGACAGAGATGTGCATGGGTTGGATGCCTTGTGGCAGATATTTGGAGCAATCCAATTTAGCATGGGAAGAAGAACTGAACAGCCCAGCAGCTTTAATATAGTAGCAGTGATTGGTGTTAGGCTTGTACCCAATATTAAGACCTAGGAAATAATCAGTGATATTTGTACATACTGTTTACAGGTAGTACAGCATTATTTGATAAAACCTGGATATTGTAGCCTTATTAATATGCAGGCAGCTAAGCTGCACAAGCACAAAGGCTGCATGGGAATAAGAAGCACTCATTTTTTTCAGTGTGGTTTGTAAGTCCACCCCAAATAAAACCAACCAACCAACCAAAAAAAAAAAAGTACAGGTAACACCAAAGCAAGCAAATAAGGTAAAATACGTGGAAGTGTAACTCTTTAGCTCTTCTTGTAAAGCAGCCCAAACCTCAGTCAGTGAAGAAGAAGAACAAAGTACACTTCACTTGCTATATGGGCTATTAAAATTCGCTGCCATGTAGCACTTTGATGTAGTCATGTCATATACAGAACAAATTCTGTTCAGTTATTTTTTCAAAGCTTTAAAATTTAATTTCTGACTAGGTCTGAAAACCTTTAATCATGTACATCTAATCTACAACAGTTTTGTACAGAAGGAGAAAAAAAAGACACCAACCCACATAGCCCTATTCCTACTGTACACCAGTCTTGGAGGCATGATCCAGATGCTCACCAGGGTTTGAACTGCAGTAAAAATGGTAGGCAGAGCCTGAAGTACACAGAGCCATGGCTCTCCAGCAGAGACTTTCAGCACCGTAAGTCTTAGGGTCAGTTCCGTCTCTGTTAGCAAGAGATTATAGTTATTAGAATGTCTTCCATAATTGTTTTTGCAAAATTTCCAGAGGAATCAGTGAAGACAAAGTAGACTGGCATGTTGTGACAATTTATAGAGGTAATTTTGTCACAAGTTTGATTATTTTATTTTGAAAAGCAAAATGTCAATTAAACCAATTCTTTTCACTGTATGTCCATCCATTCCATTTGCCTAAGTTTACTGCTGTGTCTTTTTACTTAGCCACAGTTCTTCTTATTTTTGTCTGCCAGCAAATATAATATCAGAGCTCATCCCAGTATGACCTTTTACAGATGTTGTGTGTAACTACGTGATCAGGTGGATGACAATCATGTTGTAGCTCTGACCCAAAAACCATACAGCCATAGCAGTGTCATTCTGTAATTGCCACTTCACCTAAAAAATGCACACTACTTTCACACACTACCAGCTAGGGACAGAGTCAGAGGAGACACACCAAACTGTGATTTGACTATCTAACTGTGCCTGCAGTGTGAAAACTATGAGTGTGAATGGCTGTTTAAGCACTGTCTTCCTCCCTGTTTTTCCCCTGCACGGCAGGTGTTTCTATGTTTCTAAGTTAAGCAGCACTGGAATGAAAAAAAATCTCTAAAAATCTGACACATTACTGAAATCTGAGCGTGTCCTAATGCTGGAGAGAGTCTGACAGGGATGGACCTAATTTCTTCACAGTAGTTCATATGGTGCAGTGCTTTGAATTTGTGAACGAAACATTGTTGGGAACAGCACAATGTTTTAACTATTGCTGAGCAGCATTTGCACATCATCAAGGCATTCACACTGACCCTCCAGTGAGCAGTTTGGGAATGGGCAAGGTGTTGGTAAGGGACACAGCTGGGACAGCTGACACAAACTAACAAAAGGGATATTCCATACTTTATGGCATAATGCTCATCAAGGAGGAGAGGAGGGTTTTAAGGTGGATAGAGTGGGTGGAGACTGGCTCTACATCAGTCTACTTGTGGCATATGTTTACTCATTTGTTTGGGGTTGGGGTTTTTTGTCTTTTTCTTCTTTCTTTTACATATTAAAATGTCGTAATCTTGACCCAGGAACTTTCTCTGGTTTGGTCTTTGTATTCTCTCCCTTGTCTTGCTAAGCGTGGGAAGGGAATAATGAGCTGTGTGGTGCTTAGCTGCTGGATAGTGTCAAGACACCACACATGATGTGTACAAATCACTTGCTCTGGAACAAGAAGGTTGAAACAAATTTTTGCACAACATTTTTAAATTTTTTTTTTTTTTAGTCTTAGAGGAGAACATGAGAGAGAAAATGAGCACTGTATCCTCCCCAAACCCAAAAGCTAACCATAGGAATTCGAAAATAGTGGAGAATTGCTTTTTCCTGAAAAGGTACTCTTTCTTCCCTTTATGATCACCAGTCATAGGCACTAGTAGTTATAAGCAAAGCCCTATTAAACTTCAAGTTTTTTGCTAATGCATCATTTCTGAGAGAAGTAGTTGCTGGTTTTATGTTATGTGAGGCTGCCTAGGAAGTTTTAAAAAATCTCTATAAACCTAGCAGCTCAGTCAGACCTTCATTTTTTACAGTGACCGTAAATATGGTAATTTTAGCATTTCCCACTCTTTTCTCTCATAGAAATGATCCTCTCAGTAGGCTCACCATTTCGGACATTTTCCTGCATTTAACAAAGATAAGCAGCAACCTGGAAGTGCCTTCCCCAAGCCCCATGTGACAAGAATTCATAATATTAATTGCCAAAAATTGCCAGCTGCAAGTAATTTTATCTAACAAAGCTGCTCTGTGGCTTCCTGAAGATGGTATAGTACCTTTTATGTCCCAAGCAAGCACTTAAGCGTGTAAACAGGAAGAAGCCCAAAGTATATTAGTGTTTAAAAAGTAAAATGTCAGGCTCAGCTAAAGAGTTTTTTAACATCCATATTTTTCTTTTTTTTTCTTAAATCACATTTTTCCTCAGAGGAATGTGTTTCAGGACCTAACTCAACAACTTTCAAATGATCAGAGCTAAGAGTTTTACTGAAAAGTGACAAGAACTACAGAGCTATGTAAGACTCGTGCCTAACATGGGGAAAAATACCATTTAATTTTTAAAAATCTGATCACATAAAATCATGTGCAGTTTCTACCTTTTTTTAAGAACATAGAAGAAGAGGAAAAACCCAAATAAAGGAGGAAAATGTGATTGGAGAAAACTGTTACTAGATATGGACTGCCTACTAAGCATATGTAAATGACAAGTCTGTATTTTACAGTCTTCTGGGGTCTGTAGTAAAATCAAAATAAATAAAAGATTTTCTCCTGATACATGTCAGCAATGACAACTTTTTTACTCCCAAATGACTGCAGTTTCAGCTTTGTGTCACAGTACAGGAAACTGCATCTTAAATGAGGTATCCAACCTGTAATAGAGTTTGAAAATAAAGCAAAGCTGATGTACAGTCCTAGATTTCAGATACAAAATTCAAACTTTTACTAAAACATTTGGAAAGAAATCTTGTTCTTATGAAGAATTTTACAGCTGCATAATAAACCTGGATTTTTGCTTAGTCCTAGCAGCATTATACTGAAATTATGATACAGGGGAAGTAAAATTCTACAGATGACATTATTTTAGAAATTTATTTCTCCCCTTTCAAAAAACAAAAAAACCAGGGAATATCTACTAATGGTTATGAAGTTTTCTGTCCTTTATGTATACCTACAGTTAAATGATTGGTCTCATTTAAAAACACACATGAAGAAAAAAATCCTTCTTAAATCATACAGAGTAGAATTAGGTTAAGAAATTATAAACCCGAATCACCAGCAAATATGACCGATGATTCATTACAATCAAAGACCCAGAAAACTGCCAAACTGAATAATATCGGGTGAAGGAATTATCTACTTCTTTGTAATCAGAATTTACTCGAATTCTTTTCCCAGGATAACTGTGTGATTTCAGGCTTGTCTCTAAGTCTAAGTGTCTCCATTTATCAATGGTAATTTTAGATACAACATGTTGGGTTTTTAACACACGAATTGCAGGCACTTAAATTCAACTGTCAGGTAAGTCCAATAGTGCCACATGCTGTATAAACATAAAAATGATAGATTACATAATAAGAGTCTCAGTGTTTACAAAGTGCTCTTAGAGCCAAGGAGACATTAAGACAAGTCAAAACCAAAGGTCTTTGCTTGCAGACAAAAACACTAAAATCCAGGTGAAGAGAGGAAGAGGCCAGTGAATTATTCATTGCAGAGTAAAGGAGACAGGCAGTGTTCTGGGGAATCTGACCCACCATAAAGGCACATTGCTAGTGTAGGAATGTGTGTGCATTGAGCCCACTGGAGGATCCAGATACTGTTGGGTCTGAACAGAGTTGCTCAAAGTGAAAGCAAGAGCCATCTGTTCAAACTATGGCTGAAACCCACTAGCAATGCTGTGGACTGATGAGAGGGAGCAAGATGGTGATAATTAGATGAGAACTGGAGCTTAGAATTTGCGTCAGGCAGATGCAGTTCTAGCTGGGCTTTGGCCCTTCTAGTTTTCTCCCTGTGTAACCTCATAACCTTGTAACATTGCCTGTCGTCTTTCTAAGTTTCCCACTCCCAGAAATCATAAACTCTTTTTTTTGTGGTTTTTGTTTGTTTGTTTGTTTGTTTGTTTGTTTTTGTTTTTTTTGTTTTTTGGTCTCTTCAGACAGACTGGTCTCTCCCACTGAGGCTTTTCTTTTGGCACATGGGAATACCTGCTCCTGCAGCTTGCACATCTGCAGCAATTTCTTCTTGAAAAATGTCATAGAATCATAGATTATGCTTAGCTGGAAGGGCACACAATGATCGTCTAGTCCAACTCCTGGCCCTATAAAGGACACTCCAAGGCTCCCACCATGTGCCTGAAAACATTGTCCAACTGCTTCTTGAACTTGGACAGGCTTGGTGCTGTGACCCTTTCCCTGATGAACCTGTTCCAGTGTTCACCCACCACTTGGGTGAAAAATCTTTTCGTGATATCCAACCTACACCTCCCTAACTCAGCTTCATGCCATTTCCTTGAGTTCTCTCACTGTTCACAAGAGTGGAGAGATTGGTAGTTTCCCTTCCGCTTCCCGTCATGAGGATATTGAAGACCACAACGAGGTGTCAGCTCTCCCTCTCAAGCCTTCCTGCGTTCCATTGTCCTTCAGGACTGCCTCCAAAGGGACTCTTCAAGCCAGGATCCTAAATAGGCCAAATTTCTGTCCTCTGGAAGTCCAAGGCAGCCATTCTGCTGCCACTTCTTACATTTACAAGAACCTAAAACTTGTATTATTTCATGACTTCCTATGCCACAGGCAATTTCTGACCATCACATCACCTACCAGTCCTTCTCTGTTCACAAACAACAGGTCCAGCAGGTGCCTTCCCTAGCTGGCTACTTCATCAATTGCTTCAGGAAATTATCTTTCAGGGACCTTCTAGACTGTTTCTGCTGTGTTTGATTTCCAGCAGACATCTGGAAAGATGATGTCTCCCACAAGAACAAGGGCTAGCGGACATAAGACTTCTTCCAGATGCTTACAAAGCCCTTCATCTACCTTCTCACCTTGTTTGGGTCATATATAACAAACTCCTGCCATGCTATCTGTGTTAATGATCTTTTGCTGGATCTTATCCATAAATACTCAACCCCTTTCTTATCCTCATCAAGCTCTAAATAGTCAAAGCGCTCCCTAACATATAGAACTATCCCACTGACTCTCTTTCTTCACTTGTCTATTCTGACAAGTTTATAGCCATCCATTGTAGCACTGGAGTTATGTGAATTAATCCACCATATTTCCATGTTTGTGATAATATAAAAATTTTCCAGCTTCACAATGGCTTCCAGCACCTGCTGTTCCTGCTGGTGTAGATACACTTCATGTGGTTATTGACCCTGACACCTTTCTGGGGAGTGAAACCTTAATCTCTAAGCCAACATTCTTGGGTATTTCTATGATTACTGACACATCAACAACCTCTGTCTTTGTTGCCACATGGATCTCAATCCCCTACCCCCACTGAGGTGGCTAGGGTGCTGCTTGTGTTGGTACGGGGGCATTTCAAGTGTGCTCTGGTGTACTCAGAAAATGGTGGGGCAGGCTGAAGGGCCTCACCAGCACACTGTTTCTCAAACACTTGCATGCCACCCCCAGGCTCATTTCCAGCAAGTCTGGCTTTATCCATTTCACCTTTCAGATCTACTTGAAAGTTCTTTTGGTGAGTCTTGTTAACTCTTGTGCAAAGATCCTTTCCCCTTTAGGAAAGTTGTGTACCCCATCTGCTGCCAGCAGGTTTCGTGTCATGTAGACCGACTCATGAACAAAAACCCACAAATACCGCAGCTGGCCCAAGTCTCAGAACCAGTGTTGATCAGTTGGGTATTCCTATTTCTTCCAATACTCCCTGCAATTGGAAGGATAGAGGAAAAAATAATTTGTGTTCTTGATTTCTTTAACCAGTCAACATTTAGACAAAAACATCTGCAAAGTTGACAGAACAAGTTTGAAATGAACATGCACAACTCTTCTCCCTTTTAAAGACAAGTATTATTATGAATAATAGATGATTAGTTAAGAAGTTCTCCTGGATACAATTACATTAATTTCTTAAATTTTATTTTTGAGAACAAAGGCATAAAGATACTCTGTTTTCTGTATTCTTGAAAAGGAGTCCTTGTATAATGTGATAAAATAGTGTAGGTAGTCCAGGAGGTTGAAATAAAGAATCCAAAAAAGAAACAAAAGCCAAATCTACTATCTCAGAAAGTGGACCAGTTTTTACTTAACTGTTTCTAAAGTGTTCACTTTTGGGCATAGATGGAATATGGAAAATGTCATTAGAAAGGTGAATTTTTTGGAGTGACTTGGAAATAACAAGTGACAATGGAAATTATTTTGCATAGCAGCCGCTTTCTTTGGCATTTTTTATCATGAAAATATTTCCTTGATTTAAAAGTAAAAAGACTTAAAATGACTTGAGACTTTCAAATTGTGCATGTCTAAGATAAGATACAGTGTGTAGTACCTACCACACTCGCAGAAAAAGGTCATTGCACTAAGAGATGCTTATTTCATTCACAAAATATGATTCATAGCAGTAAAAAATGCAATAGAATTACAAAATGCCATGATGGAAATGTTAGTGATTTATCACTACATAGTTTTCATTATTGTCCCTTTGATGCACTTTGGTAAAGTGGTAGAGAGCATTTGTGGTTAAGTACTGGACTAGAAAAAGAGAAACATGGGGTGAGTCATGTATGATCTTGGACCACTTCTCATTAATTGCTTTTCCTTGGATTGCATGAATTGATAGTATGCATGTTCTCTACAGATATTTTAAACAGATGTTACAGCAGTAGAGTCAGTTAATACATCCACTACAAGATGAGACTGTTGGAAAAAGGAAATTAGGCAGACTTTCTGATTTATTCCTAGCAGAAATCCCCCCAAAGTTTCAGTAATTAGAGTATTAATTATATATTAATATAATAATAACATATAATAATATAATTAAATAAAATAAAAATAAGATAAATATAAATATTAATAATATGATAAAATAATTACATATTAATTTCTTTAGAGTATTTACTATTACAGTGACACAGCCACTATAATAGGTGTCTCAGTATTGAGAACACGCAGTATTCTCATAAAGTAGCAAATTATTTTGCTTCTGTTTGTTGTACTCTGAGTAACTGCTGGGTAACTTGGGAGCATTTTGCTGATGCGATGGAGGAATTTGGTGCTGATTAATGGTTTTTCAGAAGGTTTTACTGTCTTCTTTTATTAGATAAGACTACTTTTTTCCCTGGACATTCACAAGCAGTAGACCATTAGCAGAATAAGGGATACATAATCCTTATGAACCTCTATGAGTCAAGTTCTTAGCTCATTTAATGGGCTGATTTTTCCTTCTAGAGTGTCTGGCCCTACCTCTTAAGTGACAAAGTTATTTTCTTCTAGATTACAGTGAACGCAGTAGACCTTTTACATCAATCACTGTTGCAGAATGAGAGCTATAGGTGGTGAGGCATATGCAGAGCTCCATCAGAAATGTTTAAACTTTTGTTGTCATCTAATCTAACAAGGTACTACACAAAATCTTTGCAATAAAGAAATATCTAAATCGCAATACCAAACACTTCTTGGGATCTGGATATGACATATTTATATTCAAATAATTAGCACCTTTTGAAAGAGGGGGCAAATTATTAAGAAACAACCATAAACAGACTGACCATGTCTTAGCCATGTTCCAATGACTGTGCTTATTCCTTCCTAAAGTTTGGTTCCAGTCATACATATGCTGAGATGTACATACATGTGTATCTAATGCAAGTTCCTGCATTCTGGTATTTGAAAAAAGTTTATGTCACTTACCCTTCTTTTTGAATCAAGTTAATGGATTTAAAGGTGTAATTTAAGCCCAAGGACCTCTTTGTCTTTAGCAATATTAGTCAAATCATACTGGAGTGTAGTAACTGTGTGTCTTTGCTTAGTACATTGATTCAGACTTGCTGGAACAGAGAGAAAGATAATATGGTATAAAGTAATTGCCCTGGAACTGCACAGAAATCCTGGTATGCAGCACAGTGTGTTTCCCTCAGTGCATCCAGAGAGTAATAACAGGGATGCTCTGGGATGTTCTTCAGAGGGAGTGACTAGGTGTGTTTAATCCATGGTGTTTGGGGTAGCCCTTATGCTTTCTGATGAGAGTGATGGAGAGAATCCAAGAGAAAGAAGGTGAAGTGA
The DNA here is from genome assembly GCA_036023395.1 of Myiotriccus ornatus. NCBI lineage: Eukaryota > Metazoa > Chordata > Aves > Passeriformes > Tyrannidae > Myiotriccus > Myiotriccus ornatus. The sequence goes on along the minus strand of JAYRBT010000408.1, from coordinate 408 downwards.
GAAAATTGCTAGAATTGCAGGTGTTGGAGGTAGGACAAGCCTGCAGCATGATACAGGAGTAGTTTAGTCACACCGTAGAGATGCCCAGGTGGGAGAAGACACCTGTGAGGATGCAGACAGCAGCAGAGATGCCTGTTGTGTAGCTGTTTCTGACAAGCCTTTCTTAGACAAGTCCTTCTAGGCTGCTGTTACAAAATATGCATTTAATCCCTTAAGCAGCCTTTGAGGGGTGACTGCTGGAGATGCAGCCTTGTAGACCTGAGAGCTGTGCTTGCAAGCAGCCTCTGCAAAGAAGGGGGCTATGCTTACCCCACAGAGGCAACTCATGGCTTCTGCTTCACCAGGCACTATGTCAGTGAGAAAATGCTGTAGGAGACTGGCATTTTCTGACCATGGGGAGGCAACAAT
>JAYRBT010000407.1:0-12611 GCA_036023395.1 Myiotriccus ornatus | reverse complement strand
GTCTCTTTGTTTTCACCACTGTCCCCTGTGATATCACCATTGTCCTTGATGATATCACTGTTGTCACTGTGATGTCATCCCTGTCCTTGTGAAATCACCAATGTCTGCTGTGATGTCACTGATTTCCCTGTGATACCACGCCTGTCCCTTTCTTTTCCACAGTCACCTGTGATGTCATTGGTACCCAATGATGTCACCCATGTCCCTGTGATGTCACCACTGTCCCCTGTGATGTCACCAATATCCTCAGTGATGTCACTATTGTCTTTTTAATGTCAGCCATGTGCTTGTGATGTCATTGATGTCCCATGTGATGTCACCAATGTCCCTGTGACATCACAGCTGTCTCTTTGTTTTCACCAATCTCCTGTGATGTCACTTGTCCCCAGTGATGTCCCTTTCATTAGCATTAGCATTAGCGTTAGCGTTAGGGTTAGCGTTAGCCTTAGGGTTAGGGTTAGGGTTAGGGTTAGTGTTAGGGTTAGGGGATTAGGGTTTATGTAGCAGTTGTATTAATATAATAAGTAAGGGGTCCTTAGGACCAGAAACAGACACCAATATGGTGCGTAAGGAATGCATGCTTTATTGAAAGAGGCAAAGGCTTATATTGTAGTTTCAAATGCTGACATGTCATAACACGTGACCTTATCAGCCAATCCTATACGAGCATTTAACTGCACATATGTGACAGAGTCCTTACAAACTACAACTCCCAGGCTGCTTTGCAAGCACCCGTCCTGTAACCAGACCCCACAGGTTTAGGGTTAGGGTTTAGGGTTTAGGGTAAGGTGTAAGGGTTCTGGTTAGGGATAGGGGTTACTGTTAGGGTTTAGGGGTAGGGTTAGGGTTAGGGTTAGGGCTAGGGTTAGGGTCAGGGTTTGTGTTAGGGTTAGGATTAGGGTTTAGGATTAGAGTTAAGGGTTAGGGTTAGCATTAGGGTTAGGGTAAGGGTTTGGTGTTAGGTTTAAGGGTTAGGGTTAAGAGTAGGGAGTTAGGTTTTAGGATTAGTATTAGGTTTAGGTTTAGGGTTAGGTTTTAGGGTTAAGGTTAGTGGTTAGGGTTAGGTTAGGGTTAGGGTTTAGGTAACGTTTTGGTTAGAGTAAGGGATAGGGTTAGGGTTAGGGTTAGGGTGAGGGTCAGTGTTAGTGTTAGGGTTGGATAGGGATACGAATAGGGATAAGGATAGGGATAGGGATAGGGATAGGGATAGGTTAGGGTTAGGGGTTAGGTAATATTTTGATTAGAGTAAGGGATAGGGTTACGGTTTGGGTTTAGGGTTTAGCATTAGGTCCAGGTTTAGATTTATTTTTAAGTTTAGGTCTAGGGTTCAGTGCTGTCTAATATACCTCCCAGTCCAAAGGTGCACGCACAGAAAACTCTTGCTCTTTCTGTAGTGCCAAGCATGACGCAAGAAATGCACTTGAGAGACAGAGGCTCAGGGCTTTCTTTCCCGGGTAGAATGCCAGTCGTTCACTTGTAGGAATGCTGGGCTGAAACTGGCCGTTTGACAGCCCAAATTCCATAAGGATGAAGAAAACTCCCCGACCAAAGGTGCTCGCACAGAACGATCTTCCTTTTTATATAATGCACAGAGAGATACACCAACTGCACTAGGTAGATGGTGAGTCAGGGTTAGGGTTAGTGTTAGGGGCTATAATTAGGGTTAGGGTTAGGGTTACTGTTAGGGGCTATAATTAGCGTTAGGGTTAGGGTTACATTTAAAGTTAAGTTTAGGTTAGGGTTAGTGCTTAGGTAATGTTTGGGTTAGAGAAAGGGATAAGGTTAAGGTTAGGGTTTAAGTAATGTTTTGGTTAGGGTTAGGGTTAGTTTTAAGTTTAGGGTTACAGTTAGGGATAGTGTCAGGTTAGGGTTAGGGGTTAGGTAACGTTTGGGTTAGAGTAAGGAACAGGGTTAAGGTTAGGGTTTAGGGTTTAGCATTAGGTTCAGGTTTAGATTTTTTTTTTTTATTTTTAAAGTGTAGGTTTAGGATGTAGGTCTCCCAGACAAAGGTGCCTGCATACACAGCTCTTGCTCTTTCTGTAGTGCCCAGAGTGGCGCAACAACTGTACTAGGTAGATGGTGAGTCAGGGTTATGATTAGTGTTAGGGGCTATGCTTTAAGGTTAGGGTTACAGATAATGTTAGGGTTCGGGTTCGGGTTTGGGTTAGGGTTAGGGTTAGGGTTAGGGTTAGGGTTAGGGTTACAGTTAGGGTTAGGGTTACAGTTAGGGTTAGGGTTATTGTTTAGATAACATTTGGGTTAAAGTAAGGGATACGGGTATGGTTATGGGTTAGGGTTTAGGCTTAGGGTTAGGATTAGTTTAAGGTTATTGTTTAGAGAACATTAGGATTAGAGTAAGGGATATAGTTGAAGTTATGGGTTTAGATTTTTTTGAATATAAGATCTAGGGTTCAGTACTGTCTAAGATACCTCCCAGTCCAAAGGTGCATGCACAGAAATCTCTTACTCTTTGTGTAGTGCTGAAAGTGGCGCAGCAACTGCACTAGATAGATGGTGAGTCACAGTTTGGGTCAGTGTAAGGTGCTGGGATTTAAGGTTAAGGTTACAGATAGGGTAGACTTTAGGGTTAGGATTAGGTTAAGGTTAGGGTTTAGGGAACTTTTGAGTTAGAGTAAGGGATAGTTTTACAGTTAGGGGTTAGGGTTCAGAGTTAGGTTTAGAGTTTTTTTAAGTTTAGGTCTAGGGTTCAGTACCGATGAAGATACCTCAAAGCTCTTGCTCTTTGTGTAGTGCTGAGAGTGACGCAGCAACTGCACTTGAGAGACAGAGGCTCAGGGCTTTCTTTCCTGGGTGGAACTGCAGTGCACACCAACTCACTGCAGCCCCAAAAGGGTTCCATGGTTACCTTGCTGATGTCATGGCCTATCCTCTCCATTCCAGAATGATGCCTGAAAACCAAAGAACCAATGCACCACACCCCCGCATTGCAGCCTTTCCTTTTTGTCATTGGCCTAGTTGTGATTTTAGGGCCAATCATCTCTATTCCAGAATGGCCCCAAACATTAATGCCTCATACCCCAAGAATGCACCCAACATGGCTGCCATGGGCCTCTTTGTGATGTCATGGCTAGTCCTTTCCATTCTGGATTGGCCCCTGGAAACCACAGAACCAACACATCACACCCTAGAGCACAGCCTAACCCGGGGGCCATGGGCACCATTCTGATTTCACAGCCTATCCTCTCCATTCCACAACTGTGACTGGAATCAAAGGAACCAACAGCTTACATGCCACAGTGAATGGGAAGAGCCTGGAAGATCTCTGGACTGTAACCCAAGCATGATTTTGAACCTTTCTCATGTTAATGAGACAATAGTATTTGGCTAAGGAGGACTACTTATGGGGAAGACCAAACTCCTCCTTCTAAGCGATTTTAAGTCCAAAATTAAGAGGCTCCAAGTGAGAAAGTATGGAGAAAGCAAAAATAACAGCCCCTTCTTTAAGGATATATGTGTATTTGCAGAACAAAGAAAGAACACAAAAACAACCAAATAATCCTATACCAAAAATCCCTCTCAAAAAAAAAAAAAATAAAATAAGGAAACAGTCCAGTACTCCTCGCTTTTTGGCGCAATTCCAATCACGGTCAGCAGGGCCAGCTGTTGGATCACCAGAGGAGCAGAGCCTGCAGGTGCTCCCTGACAAGGGCGATTTTCGCCCAACACACCGAGAATGGGAAGAGAAAGGTGATATTTTTGCTTCATCCAAGGAGAAGGTTCAGGTGAAATGTCCCCCAAGAGCAGCTCTCTGTCCTCCAGGAGAGGAGGAGATGCGGAGGTGCTGCCCGGCCTTCTAGCTGAGAAGAACATGCCGCGTGATGTCAGATGTGTGCAGTGGAAGGGCTTCGAAGCAGAAAGGGACTGTCAGTGCCTAGAAGTTTGTAATTAGAAAAGATCGGTCCTGACAAGCTGATGGAGATGTTCTGACTCTACCCGCCTGAAAGAGCTTCAGGGTACAAGCAGCTGAGAACAAGGCACTAAGAGGAAGTCTGCCAAGAGAGAAAGCTTTTGGGGATCTACCCCTTTGAATTGTAAACTTCTAAGCATTGGCAGTCCCTTTCTGCTTCAAAGCCTTTCCACTTCGCACATATGACAAAGAGAAAACTTCAAGGCACTGCCACTTGAGTGGGACTGAGTTTCCCCTTGCATCCTTTCAACTCTACACCCCTCCACAGGGTGCTGTACGTTCTTCTTGGCTGCAAAGAGGAGGGCGAAGGCAGCAACGTCTCTTTGCCTGGCTCCTTTGACTCTGCGGGGGCTGATGCGGACGGTCTGACTCTGCCTGCCCGAAAGCGCTTCAAGGCTACAAGCAGCTGAGAACAAGGCACTACGAGGAAGTGTGCCTAGAGAGAAAACTTTTGGAGATCTACCCCTTCAAATTGTAAACTTCTAAGCATTGGCAGACCCTTTCCGCTTCCAAGCCTTTCCACTTCGCATGTAGTACAACGCACTGCACGTTCATCTCAGCTAGACGTACTCTGAAGCGCTTCCAGCAAGCGCTTCCAGGCCAGTCGAGAGTGTCCGCTTCAGCCCCCGCAGAGTCAGAGGAGCGGGGCAAAGCGACCTTGCTGCATTCGCCCACCTCTTTGAAGCTGAGAAGAACGTGCAGCGCTCTGTGGAGGGCTGTAGAGTTGAAAGGATGCAAGGGGAAGCTCACTCGCAGTTGAAGGGCAGTGTCTTGAAGTTTGCAGTGCATAGGGAATGTCACTGAAAGCCTTCTCTCTTGACACGCTTCTCTTTTTGACCTGTAGTGCACAGCGTGCATCTCGGCTGTGTGATTGGGAGTTTGGCTGGGACGTGGAGGGAGGAAGTGCAGTGCTCGGTGTGGTGCTTTGTGGTTTCAAGAGAGACAGAAAACTTAGCTGTGGGTCTTCCTTTTAGGACATTTGGCATGGGCTCATGTGCTGAACTCTCTAGGGGTATCAAGTCAGATCTGTGGGAGACAAAGAGCAGAAGGGACTCTGCCTGTGTGAGAAGGAAAGCACTTGCTCTTGTGTTCAGAGAGGAGTTGACAGGCCGGGAGGGGCAGGGCGAAGGTGGCAACGTCTTTTGCCCTGTCTTGCTTTCCTGTGTGGCAGCAGCAAAGAGAACTCTCTGGACTCTGCCAGCCCGAAAGCGCTTCAGAGTACATCTAGCTGAGAACAACATGCCACGCATCTTCACATGCATGCAGGGGAAGGGCTTCGAAGCAGAAAGCGACTGTCAATGCCTAGAAGTTCGCAACTTGAAGGGATGGGTCCTGACAAGCTTTCCATCTTGGCACACGTCTGCAGCGGTGCCTTGGACACAGCTGCTTGCACATTGAAGTGCTTCCAGGCTTGCAGAGAGTTCGGTCTGCCGCTTTCACGCGGAAAAGCAAGAAAGGGCAAAAGACGTTGCCGCCTTCTCCCTTCTCCCCGCAGTCCTTCAGCTACACACTGAACACAAGAGCAAGCACTTTCCTTCTCACCTGGAGAGAGTCCCTTTTTCTCTTTGGTTTCCCCACATCTGACTTGATGCTCCTAGAGAGTCCAGCAGAGGAGCCCGTGCCAAATGTCCTAAAACGAAAAAGTACAGCTAAGTTTCCTCTCTCTCTTGAAACCACAAAGCACCAAACCGAGCACTGCACTTCTTCCAGGCAAAAGACGTTGGCGCCTTTTGCTTCTCCTTGCGGTCCTTCAGCTACACACTGAAGACAAGTGCAAGCGCTTTCCTTCTCACCTGGATAGAGTCCCTTCTTCTCTTTAGCTTCTCCACATCTGACTTGATACTCCTAGAGAGTCCAGCTAAGGAGCCCGTGCCAAATGTCCTGAAAGAAAAAGCACAGCTAAGTTTCCTCTCTCTCTTGAAACCACAAAGCACCACACTGAGCACTGCATTTCTTCCCCGCAAAAGACGTTGCCGCCTTCCCCCTTCTTCTCGCGGTCCTTCAGCTGCACACTGAACACAAGAGCAAGCGCTTTCCTTCCCACTTGGACAGAGTCCCTTTTTCTCTTTGGCTTCTCCACATCTAATGATACTCTTAGAGAGTTCAGCAGAGGAGCCCATGCCAAATGTCCTAATAGAAAAAGCACAGCTAAGTTTCCTCTCTCTCTTGAAACCACAAAGCACCACACCAGGAATTGCACTTCTTCCCTCCACGTCCCAGCAAAACTCTCAGTCACACAGCAGAGATCCACACCGGGCACCTTTAGACTACAGCTCAAAAAGGCAAGCGTGCCAAGGCACAAAATATTCCCCTTGCCACTGCAAACTTCAAGGCACTGCCATTGAGTGGGACTGAGTTTCCCCTTGCATCCTTTCAACTCTACACCCCTCCACAGGGTGCTGTACATTCTTCTCGGCTGCAAGGAGAAGGGCGAAGGCAGCAACGTCTCTTTGCCCGGCTCCTTTGACTCTGCGGGGGCTGATGCGGACGGTCTGACTCTGCCTGCCCAAAAGCGCTTCAAGGCTACAAGCAGCTGAGAACAAGGCACTACACGGAAGTGTGCCAAGAGAGAAAGTTTTCGGGGATTTACCCCTTCGAATTGTAAACTTCTAAGCACTGGCAGTCCCTTTCCGCTTCGAAGCTTTTCCACCGCACATATGACAACGTGCTGCACATTCATCTCGGCTAGGTGTACGCTGAAGCACTTCCAGCAAGCGCTTCCAGGCCAGTCGAGAGTGTCCGCTTCAGCCCCCGCAGTCAGAGGAGCCGGGGAAAGGGACGTGGCTGCATTCGCCCTCCTCTTTGAAGCCGAGAAGAACGCACAGCGCTCTGTGGAGGGGTGTAGAGTTGAAAGGATGCGAGGGGAAAGTCAGTCGAAGTCGAATGGCAGTGTCTTGAAGTGTGCAGTGGGAAGGGGAATGACGCTAAAAGCCTCCTCTCGTGGCACGCTTCTCTTTTTGAGCTGTAGTGCACAGTGTGGATGTCGGCCGTGGGATTGAGAGTTTGGCTGGGACGTGGAGGGAGGAAGTGCAATGCTCGGTGTGGTGCTTTGTGCTTTCACGGGAGAGAGGAACCTTAGCTGTAGGTCTTCCTTTTAGGACATTTGGCATGGGCTCATCTGCCGGAGTGTCTAAGGGTATCAGATCAGATCTGTGAGAGGCAGAGAAGAAAGGACTCTGTCTGTGTGAGAAGGAAAGCGCCTAGCTCTTGTGTTCAGCAGGTAGCTGAAGGGCCGGGAGGAGAAGGGCGAAGGCGGAGACGTCTTTTGCCCCGTCTCGCTTTCCTGTGCAGCAGCGGCAGAGAGAACGCTTTAGGCTCTGCCAGCCTGAAAGCGCTTCAGAGGACAAGCAGCTGAGAACAAGGCACTACGCATAAGAGTACCAAAAGAGAAAGTTTTCGGGGATTTCCCCTTTGAATCTAAGCCAGCGGGGGGGTGGCGCCGCCCCCTCTGGAAGTCCTCCAAGCCGCTAAGGGGCGAGTCGCCGCGGCCCCCTCCAGGAAGTCCTCCAAGCCTGCAAAGGTTGTGGCATCGCCCCCCAAACCGGAAGTGCTCCTAGTCAGCACAGGAAAAAGGGGCTATCTCCCCCGGAAGTCCTCCAAACCGGCGGGGGGCGTGGCGTCACCCCACCAGAGGCTCTCCAACAAGGCAAGGGCGTGGCGCCACCCTCAACACCCCAAAGTCCTCCAAGCCGGGCGGGGGGGTGGAGCCGGCCACCCATAACCGGAAGTCCTCCAAACCGGAAAGGGTGGTGGAACTGGCCCCCACCCGGAAGTCCTCCAAGACGGCCGGGGGCGTGTCTCCACCCGGAAGTAAACTAAGCCGGCAGGGGCGGTAGGGTCATCTCCCCGGAAGTTCTCAAAGCCGGCAACGGGCGTGGCGCCGACCCCAAAACTCCTCCAAGTGGCAGGCGGGTGGCGCCGCCCCCCCCACCCGGAAGTCTATCAAGCCGGCACGGGGCGTGCCACCGCCCCCTCCTACCAGGAAGTAGACCAAGCCGGAAAAAGGAGGTGGCGCCATCCCCCTTCAAGTCCTCTAAGACGGCAGGCTAGGTGGCGCCGCCCCCTCCGGAATTCTTCCAAGCCTCTAGGGGGTGTTTTTCCGAGCCCGCCTCCCAGAAGTCCTCCAAGCTGGCAAAGGTTGTGGCACCGCCCCTGCAAACCAGAAGTCCTCCAAGTTGGCACAGGGGGCGGGGTCAACTCCCCCAGAAGTCCTCCAAACCGGCCGGGGGCGTGTCGTTACCCCACCGGAGGCTCTCGAATAAGGCAGGGGGCGTGGCGCCGCCCCCAACACCCGGAAGGCCTTCAAGCCGGACGTGGGGTGGAGCCGGCCCCCCACAACCGGAAGTCCTCCGAACTGTAAGGGGTGCTGGAACCGAACCCACGCAGATATCCTCCAACGCGGCCGGGGGCATGTCGCCCTCCCACCCGGAAGTAAACAAAGTAGGCAGGGGCCATAGGGTTACCTCCCCGGAATTTCTAAAAGCCGGCAAGGGGCGTGGCGCCGCCCTCTCCAAAAGCCTTCACACTCGGCAGGCTGGCGGCGCCGTCCCCCCCACCCGGAAATCTATCAAGCTGGCCGAGGGCCTGGCCCCGCCCCCTCCCACCCAGAAGTAAACCAAGGCGCAAAAGGGAGGTTGCGCTATCAACCCTCAAGTCGTCTAAGCCAGCAGGAGTGGTGGCGCCGCCCCGTCCGGAAGTCCTCCAAGCCGCTAAAGGGCGTGTCACCGCGCCCGCCTCCCAAAAGTCCTCCAAACCGGCAAAGGTTTTGGCACCACCCCCCAAACCGGAAGTCCTCCAAGACTGCGCAGGGGGTGGGGTCACCTCCCCCGGAAGTCCTCCAAACCGGCGGGGGGGCGTGGCGTCACCCCACCGGAGGCTCTCCAAAAAGGCAGGGGGCGTGGCGCCACCCCCAACACCCTGAAGTCCTCCAAGCCGGACTTGGGGTGGAGCCGGCCCCCCACAACCGAAAGTCCTCCAAACCTGAAGGGGTGGTGGAACAGGCCCCCACCCGGATATCCTCCAAGATGGCCAGTGGCGTGTCTCCCCCCCACCTGGAAGTAAACCAAGCCGGCAGGGGCGGTAGGGCCATCTCCCCGGAAGTTCTCAAAGCCGGCAGAGGACATGGCGCCGCCCCCCCTTGAAAGTATTCAAGTCGGCAGGCTTGCGGCACCGCCCCTTCCCCACCCGGAAATCTATCAATCCGGCCAGGGGCATGGAGCAGTCCCCTCCACCCGGAAGTAAACCAAGCCTGAAGAGGGAGGTGGCGCCATCCCCCCTCAAGTCCTCCAAGCCTGCAGGGGGGGTGGCGCCGTCCCCTCCGGAAGTCCTCCAAGACGGCCGGGGGCGTGTCCCCCCCCACCCGGAAGTAAACCAAGCCAGCAGGGGCGGTAGGGCCACCTCACCGGAAGTTCTCAAAGCCGGCAGAGGGTGTGGTGCCGCCGCCACCCAAAAGTCTTTCAAATCAACAGGCAGTCAGCGCCGCCCCCCCAACCCGGAAGTCTATCAAGCTGGCCGTGGGCGTGCCGCTGCCCCCTCCCACCCAGAAATACACCAAGCCGGAAGATGGAGTTGGCGCCATCCCCCCTCAAGTCCTCCAAGCTGGCAGGGGGGTGGCGCCGCCCCCTCCAAAAGTCCTCCAAGCCGTTAGGGGGCGTGTCACCGCGGCCCCCTCCCAAAAGTCCTCCAAGCCGGCAAAGGTTGTGGCACTGCCCCCCCAAATCGGAAGTCCTCCAAGGCTGCGCAGGAGGTGGGGCCACCTGCCTCGGAAGTCCTCCAAACCGGCGGGGGGCGTGGAGTCACCCCACCGGAAGTTATCCTATAAGGCAAGGGCGTGGTGGCGCCCCCAACACCCGGAAGTCCTCCAAGCCAGACGGGGGGGTGGAGCCTCCCTTCCACAACCGGAAGTCCTCCAAACCGGAAGGGGTGGTGGAACCGGCCCCCACCCGGAAGTCCTCCAAGACGGCCAGGGGCGTGTCGCCCCCCCGACCCGTAATTAAACCAAGCCGGCAGGGGTGGTAGGGCCACCTCACTGGAAGTTCTCAAAGCCGGCAGAAGGCGTGGCGCCACCCCACCCAAAAGTCTTCCAAGTCGGCAGGATGGCGGTGCCGACCTGCCCACCCGGAAATCTATCAAGCCGGCCGGGGGCATGCCGACGCCCCCTCCGACCCGGAAGTAGACCAAGCCGGAAGAGGGAGGTGGTGCCATCCCCCCTCAAGTCCTCCAAGCTGGCAGGGGGCTGGCACCGTTTTCTCCGGAAGTCCTCCAAGCCGCAAGGGGGCGTGTCGCTACTCCCCTCTTTCGGAAATCCTCCAAGCCGGCAAGGGGCATGGCACCGACCCCCCCTCAAAAGTCCTCCAACTCGGCAGGCGGGCGACGCCGGCCTCCCCGACCCGGAATTCTATCAAGCCGGCTGTTAGCGTGCTGCTGCCTTCCCCACACAGAAGTAGACCAAGCCAGAAGAGGGAGGTGGTACCATCCCCCCTCAAGTACTCCAAGCCGGCAGGGGGGGTTGCGCCCCCCCAAACCGGAAGTCCTCCAAACCGGCACAGGGGACGAGGCCACCTGCCCCGGAAGTCCTCCAAACTGGCGGGAAGCGTGACGTCACCCCACTGGAAGTTCTCCAATAAGGCAGGGGGTGTGGCGCCGTACCCAACACCCGGAAGTCCTGCAAGCCAGACGAGGGGGTGGAGCCGCCCCCACACAATTGGAAGTCCTCCAAACCGGAAGGGGTGGTGGAACCGGTCCCCACCTGGAAGTCCTCCAAGATAGCCAGGGCTGTGTTGCCCTCCCACCCGGAAGTAAACCAAGCCGGCAGGGGCGGTAGGGCCACCTCACCGAAAGTTCTCAAAGCCGGCAGAGGGTGTGGCACCATCCCCCCCATCAGCCTTCTAAGTCAGCAGGCTAGCGGTGCCACCCCCCCAACCCGGAAATCTATCAAGCCGGCCAGGTGCGTGGCACTGCCCCCTTCCACCCGGAAGTAAACCAAGCCGGAAAAAGGAGGTGGCGCCATCCCCCCTCAAGTCCTCCAAGCTGGCAAAGGGATTGGCGCTGCCCCCTCCGGAAGTCCTCCAAGCTGCTAGGGGGTGTGTTGCTGTGCCCCCCTCCCGGAAATCCTCCAAGCAGGCAAAGGTTGTGGCACCGTCCCCCCAAACTGGAAGTCCTCCAAGACTGCTCACAGGGTGGGGCCACCTCCCCCGGAAGTCCTCCAAAGTCCTGGAGGTCGTGGCGTCACCCCACCCAAAAGTTCTCCAATAAGGCAAGGGCGTTGTGCCGCCCCCAACACTCGAAAGTCCTCCAAGCCCAACGGGGGGTGGAGCCGCCCCCCCACAAGTGGAAGTCCTCCAAACCGGAAGGGGTGGTGGAACCAGCCCCCACCCGGAAGTCCTCCAAGACGGCTGGGCGTGTCGCCCCCCCCCACCCGGAATAAACCAAGCTGGCAGGGGCGGTAGGGCCACCTCACCGGAAGTTCTCAAAGCTGACAGAGGGCGTGGCACTGCCTCCCCTCCCCCAAAAGTCTTCCAAGTCGACAGGCTGGTGGCACCGACCCCCCCACCCGGAAATCTATCAAGCTGGCCGTGGGCGTGGTGCCGCCCCCTCCCACCCAGAAGTAAACCAAGCCGGAATTGGGAGGTGGCGCCATCCCCCCTCAAGTCCTCTAAGCCAGCAGGAAGCTGGCGTCGCCCCCTCTGGAAGTCCTCCAAGCCGCTAGGGGGCGTGTCACCATGCCCGCCTCCCAAAAGTCCTCCAAGCCGGCAAAGGTTTTGGCACCACCCCCCAAACCGGAAGTCCTCCAAGCCTGTACAGGGGGCGGGGCCACCTCCCCCAGAAGTCCTCCAAACCGGCGGGGGGCGTGGCGTCACCCCACCGGAGGCTCTCCAATAAGGCAAGGGCGTGGCGCCACCCCTAACACCCGAAAGTTCTCCAGGCCTGATGGGGGGTGAAGTCGCCCCCCCACAACCGAAAGTCCTCCAAACCTGAAGGGGTGGTGGAACCGGCCCCCACATGAAAGTCCTCCCAGATGGCCAGGGGCGTGTCGCCCCCCCACCCGGAAGTAAACTAAGCCGGTAAGGGCGGTAGGGCCATCTCCCCGAAAGTTCTCAAAGCCGGCAATGGGCGTGGCGCCGACCCACCCTCAAAAGTCCTCCAAGTGGCAGGCGGGTGGCGCCGCCCCCCCACACGCGGAAGTCTTTCAAGCCGGCACGGGGCGTGCTGCCGTCCCCTCCTACCAGGAAGTAGACCAAGCCGGAAAAAGGAGGTGGCGCCATCCCCCTTCAAGTCCTCTAAGACGGCAGGCTAGGTGGCGCCGCCCCCTCCGGAATTCTTCCAAGCCTCTAGGGGGTGTTTTTCCAAGCCCCCCTCCCAGAAGTCCTCCAGACCTGTGGGGCGCGTGGAGTCACCCCACCGGAAGTTGTACAATAAGGCAAGGGCCATCTCCCCGAAAGTTCTCAAAGCCGGCAGAGGGAGTTGTGCCCCCGCCCTCAAAAGTCCTCCAAGTCGGCAGGCGGGCGGCGACGCCCCAGCAGTGACACCAGGTCCCTGTGCTGTCACCAATGTTCCTGTGACATGACTGCTGTCCCTTTGTTGTTATCAGTCCCCTATGATGTCACTGTTCCCCAAAGATGTAACCTCTCTCCCTGTGATGTCACCACTGTCCCCAGTGACATCAGCAATGTCCCCGACGATG
>JAYRBT010000406.1:0-12640 GCA_036023395.1 Myiotriccus ornatus | reverse complement strand
GCGCCCACCCTCAAACTCCCCCCCCCCCCCCCCGGCCCGCATCCCTTCTGCGGGGGGCAGCTGCTCGCTCCCTCCCACCTCAGCCCGGAGCCCCCCGTCCCGGCTCCCCACCCGGTGCCCATCCCCGTCCCGTCGGGGCTGCGCTGGGTACTCACTCGCTCGGCCCGGCCGCCTCGCTTGCACCTCAACCAGGCGCCTCCGCGGCTCTCCCCAGCCTAATTAAAGAGGGGGGAAGTGGAGCTCTGAACTTGTGTCTACCACTACAGGACGACTGTAATGCCCCCGTGCCCACCCTGAACCCCCCGTGCCCACCGTGTACCCCCCCTCGGCCCCGAACCCCCCCCACCCCCCTCGCATACTCAGACACACACACACTTCTTGAAGAAACTTAAGCTAGGATGCCAGGTAGGGTGCTTGGGAGATTTTGGCAAGGTGCCTGGAGGGGGATGTGTGCCCATTTTTCCTTGAAGGGTTTTCTTGTTTGAAAGGCCATTTGGAACGCTTTAGACGGGCTTGTCGAGTGAAAGGAAGAGGAGGAGGAGAGGGGGAGCATAGAGATTAAAAAAAAAAAAAAAGTAGAAGACGACGAACAAAATCCGGCTATTGGGTTTCCTAGCTCCACGTTTAGCTTTCCCCTCCTCACCCCTCGGGCAGGGCAGAGCCGAAGTGACCCATTTCTCTCCCCCCCCGCCTCCAATTAGGGGGGCCCCTAACTCGACCTCAGCTCTGAGTGCACTATGGGGGCAGTGGGTCTCCGCTGACCCCGGATGGAACAGGGGCACACGCCCCCTCACACACACACCTGCGAAGGATTCCTCTGCGCTTCCTTGCTTTTAACGATAGGTACCTTTGGCATGTTGAAAAGGAGTCAGGGAGAAAAGCGGAGCCGCCCCACAATTTGCGCCCCCGCTACTGGTATTTGCGGAGCGCGGAAGAGATACCCCCCACGGGCAGAGCCCCTCTCTGCCTCCATCCTTCCGGGGAGGGAGGGGCGAGACGTTCCACCGCGGTTCGAGCTGCGCCCACGACGGCAGGGGCGCAGGGATTGGGCCCAGGAACGGCTTCTCCCCAAAATGCGGGGTGGCTCAGTCCTCCCCGAGGAGAGGCGAGCGGCGAGTCCCTAAATGCGAAAAGATAAATGCAGAGTGAAGCGCCCCGACGAATGTCCCCAAGCCTATGTGTCCCCCCACTTCCATGGCTGCCGGGGTCTCTGCCCTGTCCCGCTCCGCTGCCCAGCGCACACTCGGGGCTGTCCCACACCGGGGGACGAGCGCATTTAGGGGGCCCGCCAAGGGAAGAGCCAGCATCTGCCTGCGTGCGGCCGGGGTACAGCCAGGAAGGTGCACAGGAACACGGCACGGCTCCCCACGCAGGAATGCATGGACTCGCACACGGGGCTGCCGCGGTTCCTCCTGTTCGTTTGCAAGATTTTGGGGAGAGCTGTCTGACGTGTAGTTTTACTTTCTTTCCTTTCCTTTCTTTTCTTTTCTTTTTTTTTTTTTTTTTCCCCGTGGAAAACGATTAATTTGAAACAAATTAAGCTCTCCAGACTCTTGTTTGCCAAACAGGCTGTTGGCAATGTGCAAACAGGCTTTCACCCCGGCGCCGTGCCCCCGGCTCCGCTCCCTGCTGCCTTGCTCCAGCCCTGGCCGCACATCCTCCTTCTCCCGCCCCTGCCCCGCCGTGCCCCCCCACCCCAGCCCCACAATACTGCTTGATTACTATCTCCCCTTTGCCCTTAATGCACGATCCGGGTTTCTCTTCAGCCTCGAAATAAGAAGTGACACATGCACCACTAAACCAACGTGTGGGGAAAGCCCGCAGTTGAGAGGGGCTATTGACGGGAATGCTGCAAAGAGACAAAGCTGGGAGCTAGTGGAATCAGATTCAGCCCTTAATTAACACCATCTTAAATAGTCCAACAGGCACTGAAGACAAAGTTGAAGAAAGACTTTAAGGCTGAGTGCCCCTCGACAAGTTCTTTTTTTTTCCTCGTGTCATTCAATATTTAATGCACAGTGCTTGTAATGCTACTACTGGTGCTCCTTTCTCAGCAAGTACATTATTTTTTCACGGTGCCCATGGCCAGGGAAAACCCTTTAGGCAAAGAAAATCAAAATGTTTGTTGTTTTGGATGACTTATAACTCTTGTTTAACACAAGCACTTTCAAGAAAGTATAACAGGCGCAGCCTCTAAAGCAAACAACGAAATCCTTGTGACAGAGTCGGACACAAAAAGCACATTGTGTTATGGACTATCCCTTTTCTCTCCTGCTAGATGGGTGCCTGTCTGAGGCTGAACACCACGATGCCATTTTACTTTTGAACTATTGTTTTTGAGTTATGCCATGTGGTCAAAAGGAGAAGAAGGGAGGTTGTTTCCAAGCTCATAAGACAAACGAGTTGCCTTTCATTGAACTACGCCAGAGCTCCTTTAAAACGAGGTTTAAATGTCACCTCCATGTTTTTAATGGACACAGGGCTTCAGGGGCGACCCTTCAAAGCGCCTTCGTAATAAACGACCCTTATTAAATATGTCTCTGCCTGGGAAAATCACTTGGCAGACGAGGAAAAAAGGGGGAGCGGGGGTGGGGGAAAGAGAGACACGGTGCTGCCGGAGGAGCTCCGCCACCCCCTGCTCCTGCCGGGGCCGGGACTGAGCGGAGGACGGTCCCGCTCCGGGTGCTCTGCCGCCGCGCGGGGCCGGCCGGGGGGGGCCGGGGGCTGGAGGGGGGGGGTGTTAAGCGCATACACTGGCCTCTCCCCCTCCCTCCCAAACCCTCTTTTCTCCCTCCGTCCCCCGCACCCCCCAAAATAAGAGGCTGAGTGAAAGGTTGGGGTGTTTTCCTCCTGACTTTTTTTTGTCCTTAGGAGAGCGGCGTCTGCGAGTCTGAGCTGCGAAGTTACTGATTTGCAGGCTGCATGTTAAGGCAGCCCATGTAAGTAATTTCTGCGGGCATCCCGGCAAAGGAGAACAAATCGTTGACAAAGGCGAGCCCTTTCAATTCAGCAGCGTCGTTAGGGAAACCAAAAAGTATTCTTCCTATAATAAGTTCCACTTCAAAGGATTTCTCATTCAACGGTGACTGCTTCGCACTTTTATTAAGTCCGGGCTTTTTCACTTGGCGGAATCATCTGTTTGGTTATTTTTCATCGTGTTTATTTTTCACCATTCACACGGTACTTGTATTAAATAAACAAAGAACAATCGCTCTGCAAATAAAAGTGTTTAGGTGGAAGGAAAAGAAAGAGTGAGACAGAAGACAAGAAGAGCTGGAGATGGAGCTTCTTCTCCTCTTATTTGTTTGTTTATCTGCTGAAGTTCGGAGGAGGGGGGGTGTCCAAAAAAAAAAAAAAAAAGAGTAGAGGAGGGGGTGTTGGGAGAGAGGCCAAAAAATATGAGACGTTCTGATGAAGTGAAAATTGACTGAGCTAACACGGCATGAAACTAAAGGTCAATGCAACTGTATCTTAATAGAGTGTCTCGAATCGAGGTGGACTATTTTAAATGCAGCTTGCTTTTGCTGCGCTCATTGCCATAGCAATCCTAACGCTCCATGTTGATGTACCATAAAAGCAGTAGTTTGAATTTCAAAGAACCTGCCTTTGAACTTCTCCCTGCCTGATTAGGCACTTGCGTGGTGTGTGTGTGAATGCGGGAGCGTGGTTGTGTGTGCTGGCGGTACGCGGGATGCGGGGGGGAGCTGGGGCTGCGCCCCGCCGGCGTTTGGGTGTCCGAGCCAGGGGGGAGCGTCTGTGTCCGTGTGCGAGTTCGGTCTGTGTGCCAGCACAGTCCCTGATCCCTCCTGGTCCGCTCTACCTGGAAATACATTTCTGATGGGGGAGGGGAAGGGGAAAAGTGCGTGACAGTCCATCCTTCCCAGCACTTCACAACTCCCTGGCTACATCTCTAGAAGCACGAAACACGCGGAGAAAAACGCTCAGAATCCTTGGTTCTCCCACCACCCACCTCTCGTAAAGCAAAGCAAGAGCCTTTCCCGGTCCCGCTGCGTCCCGCACCCTGCCCGTGGCGGATGCGGTCAGGGGCGCACCCCGCGGCTCTCCGCCGAGAACTCCCCCACTTATCCATATCCACAGCCCCCCTCCCCGCAATGTCATTTCCCACACTCCCGAAATTTCTTAGCCCCTTCAAACTTCGCGACCGCCGCTCTCGCCTTTAAAGGGCCGAGCGCCAGCAATAGTGTGTGGCGAGATGTCTCCCAGCCGCGACTACAAAGGTAGATGATTTAAACAGTGTTTGCTAGGACCACGTTTCGCCTAGGAAAAGATGAAGTCTTTGATGATGGCCAACTCGGTGTCAATAAGTGGCTTTCTTTGAGCCATATTCAGATGGGAACGTCTTGCTTGCCAATTGCCATAGAAATCCTAACACACCATGAAGATTGTCCAAGCGCCAAGCCTTCCGTTCTGGGCTAAATTACTTTGAAGTGGGGCAGGACGTGCACTGGTCAATGTTAACTCTATAGGGCGGGCAGGGAACACTAGGAGAGGGAGGCTGGAGGGGGGGAAGCAGAAAATAAGAAGGGGAAACTTGTTTTAGACACTCTATACAAGGTTCTGCTCATTGTCAGATATCTTTTATCTTTTATATTTCCCATGAATGATTCATGTCTCGGTGGCTTTGTGTCGCCTTCCTTTTCACAAGAAACTTCATTAGGGAGCTATAAGTTTTCCCATTGATTGGAGCCCTCATTTATGAGTGTTTTTCTGCTTCGTATGTTGGTTATTGTCATTCTGCTTGAAACAACTCTTTGCAACCTGTTTCACCTTTACCACATTTAACAAAACTGACTTAAAAAACACTCTAACCTTTTGGTGAAACTGTTCTTGACATTTTGACCAGTCATTTTCGAGCATTGGTAAATTATAGGGCGGGGAGTGCAATCATCCTGGACTGGTTTTATTTAATTGATTTTATTTTTAAAAATCAAAAAATAATCCTGAAGGATGCTGACACACAATTCTGTCCGGATTTTTTCATGGATTTCTTTCAGTGTTCCTCTCTAGAAACTAGAAACCTGTGTCCTTGCTCAGCTCCGAAAAACTTTTTTTTTCTTTTTTCTCCTTCATTCCAGTGATCTCCTGCCGTTATTTCTTGCCTGACCTGACTCTGTGTTTCAGAATCATGCTTTGGCATAGAGTTTTGCTTCTGTGTCTACTACTGAAGAGTAGTGCTGTTTAACTCCCGAGTATCCGAGAGAGGAGACTGCCAGGAACCTCTCTTTCCTTTTTTTTTTTTTTATTCCCAAAAGAAATACTAACATTTTATTTGATTTGATACTCTGATTAGCTGTCCTTGAGAGAAATGAAGAATGTCATGTGTATGAATGTCAGACTTCTGTCTGTATCTTATCTATCTGTCTGTCCATCCCTCTCTTTCCCCTGTGCTTGGGAAGCCAGCAGCGGATCACTCAACTGCTCCGTCATGAGAAGGCACCCCCCAATCCCGTGCCCCCACGCCCCCGCCCTTAGCCCGGCTCAGGGGCAAACCCCCGCCCAGGAGCAAGGCCTGCAGCCGCGGGGGGACGCAGGGCTGGCTCCCTCCTCTGCCTGGCTGCAAACCCAAACGTAAATCTGAAGGAGAACCGTCTTTACTCACACGTTTCTCTGGGGAAAGCCGGGGTATCTCAGCCACCCCCAATATCTCCCGGTGCTGCTCCTGCCGCGCTATGACGCTATGGCTATATCTCACTCTACCTACTGACCCTCGGGGGGAAAAGGGAATGTTTTGGCCTGTCTCTGCCCCTCGTCTGTCAGTAAGGCACATGAAATACATAGGAATAATATTTTTATTCATTTGCATGATAATTTTTTTTTTCTTTTTTATGGGGTTTACAGAGATGAAAAATTTTAAATTAGCATTTTTTATTTAGGAGGTATCATGTGTCATAAAACTGTCGGGGAATTGTGTAACCCTACGTGTAGCAAGTACATAAAAATAGTGATATATCCCCCCGAGCCATAGTTTATAAACCCTGCCATGTTGTAATGTATAGTGCAATCTGTTGTTAAAAAAATGCATAAATTAAAAAGTTCGTTTATAAATCAGCACCAATATATCTCTAATAAGATTACATTACATAAATTATTCTTTAAAAAGTTCATACCTTCCTTTATTATTTTCTATTTATTCAAATGGGCTTTGAAAAACGAATAAAAAGCAAATCGAATGAACTTTAAAAAATTATTTTCTATTCAAGTTTTCTGTTTGTTTTTAAAGTAACACCTGCTTCTTTAGATCCAACACAACAATATGAAGACAACGTTTAAAGGCTTCCAGAGTGACAGCACCATGCACTGTACTAATAATATAATATTTCTATGAACTATACATATATATATCAGCACCAACACACCGCACGGAGCACATGCAGGAAGAGTCTGTTTCACATTACATCATTCATTCAAGTAAGCTGAAAAATATAATGTTTGTTTTGTTTGTTTTGTTTTTTTTTTACAAACCACAGCATCATAAACAACAATCTATCACCAAAATTAATAAGAAAATTCTTTGGTGTGCTCTGTACTGTTCCAGGGCAGGAAAAAGGAAAAGGGAAAAAAAAAAAAAAAAAGGGTGATGTCAGAAAATAAATTAATTCGACTGTACAAAATAATCGCGTTCACATACACGTTATTAACAATGACAAGACGACATCCACCATTCACGGCACACAAAACACATTTCCACGAGCCCTGGGGGAGGGGAGGGAGGCTGCCTCTTCTCCTCTCAGGGTCTCTGAGGAGGAATTAGTGCTCTTTACTTCATTTGCGCCCTGCTCCTGGCTCCTGATGGATGGGCGACAGGCCGGGGTGTCCCCCGTGCCCCGCAGCCCCTCGGCCGCTGGGCTGGGCCGTGGTGGGGTGGGGGGCGGTTGGCACCCCGACGGCAGCCTGCTTCCCCACCCCTCGCTTCTCTCTCAGCAGCTCTTGTCCCCTCCTCCCAGGTGACTCTGCCGAGCCCCTTCAGGGGGATGGTGAAAAGCGTGCAGGCATCGGCTCGGTTGGAGAGAGGAAATAATATATATAAAAATAATAATAAAAAGACAATCCCTCTATCCCTGCCCCCTACTCCAGGACTCGCTGGGCCCGGGGGGGGTTGCTCCCCTTCCCAACCCCCGAAGGGGCTGGAGGAAGGATGAGGCAAGGTCTTCCTCTGCGAGACAAACTTTAAAAAACAATAATAACCAGAGTAATAATAGTACCAAGCCCGAGAAAAGGGAAATTCGCTGTCAGTTTTCGTGTTTTAAAAAAAATATATATCCAAAATGTATCACAGTATCACAGTTGTCAAATAGCAGCGGGTTTCTTTTATTCTCTGCCTGCATTTAGGAGCCATACACGTACAAACCATGGAGGAGCGATAAAGGAGTCCTGCATCTTTTGTCTTTCCTTCCCTAAATCGTTTGCACATGGTTAGGGCTAGCGGCTGGAGAGAAAATGCCGGGTGCAGGTGGGACCCACTGACTCGGGAGAGAAACCATCAATTACAAAGGCGCTGAACTTCAAGAGGGGTAGGAAAACGCATTTATTTCAATTTATTTTAAGGGACGCATAACCTGTCCTTGGCTGGCTGGAGCTTCAGCAGGTGCTGCTTTACAGTCAGGAGGCTGCTGCTGACCTGGGGCTTTACCCAGGCCAAAGAGGAGGCGCTGAGTGGCAGCTAAGGTATTTAAGAGCTACTCCAGAGAGCGGCTGGGCTCTGCCAGCTCGCAGACTTTACCAGCTAACTCTCTTGTTAAGAGCAATGGGCACGGGCAGGATGGGAGAAGGATATCTCCCTTGGCACTGTCTCCCTGCAAACCGTGCAGCTCGGGTGGCTGAGATGGCCCAGCTTGGCATTACAATGCTTTTTCTTACCAAAAGGGAAAAAAAAAAAAAGTCTGAGTCTCTTTAATTAAATTAGTTACCGTACAAACACCATAAGGTTTTGTACACGGAATAAATAGCGTGAGTCAAACCTGATGACACTTCCAGAGCAACCCCCCCATGCCAGGTGGCTGCTGCAGCCCGGGCCAGTGTGATGGGGCTGGGGCCACCGGCGGCAGCTCGGCACGGCCCTAGGGAGCAGTTCTGACCCCTGAGGTCCTGTGGGGCTCGTCCTCCCCGGAAGCCGGGGAGGTGTCGCGGCTGGAGGGGGTGCGGGGCCGGCGGGGACCCCCCCCGGCCTGGCAGACGTACCACTCACTGAGGTTGGTGACCGGCGGGGAGAGGGCGGCGGCGCGGGCGCGGGGCGGCTCGGCTGCCGGGTCCGCCTCGGGGGGCAGCGGGCCGTCGGGGGGCCCCGCCGCGTAGCCCTGTGAGCCTGGCGGCGGGGAGGGCGGCGGGGACTTGCAGTGGATCTTCATGTGCTTCCGCAGGGAGCTGGGGTGGGTGTAGGACTTGTCGCAGCCGCGGATCTTGCAGTAGTAGGGCTTGTCCGAGGTGTGGACGTGGGAGTGCTTCTTGCGGTCGCTGCTGTTGGCGAACTTCCTCTCGCAGCCGTCAAACTCGCACTTGAAAGGCTTCTCCCCTGCCGGGACACAGCAACGGCACCGTTACCGGCGGGCGGGGGCTCGGCCCTGCCCGCAGCCCGCCCGCCGCATCGCAGCCCCTCCGCAGCACGGCCTCCGGGGACGAGCGCCAGGGCAAAGCTTCCCTTTCCCTCCTTCTCCTCCCCTTTCCCCTTTTTCCTCCCCCCTCACGACAGTCGTGACATGCCCGAGGCTTCCAACCTCTTCCTCGTGTTTTGCTGCCTGTGACACGCCGCTGGCAGCCCCCAGGCCCGGAGCCCCGGGCTGGCAGCGGCAGGGCCCCCCCGGCCTTGTTTGCCCTCTGCGGCGCTACCCTCGCACACGAGAAACCTTCATTACCGCTCTAATGACCGAGCCCAAACAAAACCTCTCAATGCCTTTGCCTGCGAGGGCTGGCGTTTTCCGGCAGCCTGGCTCGGCTGGCACATCTCCTGCGTAATCCTTTCCCAATGGGCACTGCGCTGGGGGGAATAATTAGTTTGGGGGAAATAAAAGTAACACCTGTTTAAGCATCCCGATATAAAGACGGAGTACCCAGCAGCTCGGACTGAGAACCTGCAAGCTGGGGGGACCAACACGAACATTGGAGACGAGGGCAGCAGACTGCTGTTACCGTGGCTGGTTACCTCGGGCTAAGTTGGATCTAAAAATGTCTGGATTCTCTGTTTGAAGTTTTACACATTACTTAACAGTTAAAGGGGTTGTGGAAATCACACCCTTGTCTCCACACATAACATACCCTGGAATATATATGTTCTGGTACATATAGCCATGTCCCAGACTGACCCTTCCCCATAGTTCCTGAATAGGGCTGGGTAAATGCCTATTGCAGGGAGACCAGAGGAAAAGAAAAAAAAAATAAAGAAGTGGCCGATCCCTGTACTGAACTTTTTCTTCCCCTGCAATGTACACGTGGGTTTGAGATAGACCTGCACTGATAATCCTTGTCAAGACTATTGCGACTCTTGAATCAGTTTAGGCATGACTGATGTGTATTTTCAGATCTGTTTTGCTCTGAATTCTCAGAAAAAACAACCCAACAGCTCTCTCGGTGGACATTTGCTCATTATCACCAAGCACTTTTTACTGCTCCTCACATTTGTAAAATCACATTGTGTTTAGCAAAATAACAATGGAGATAAGAAAACTATTTTTATTTTCAGAAGCTGTTTCTCAGCTGTTACTATAGAAACATACACCTCCACAACCTATTTACACATCAGTTTTTTCAATTAAAGTCGGCTCACCTACCACCGATGTGGTAGCACTAGAAAGTGCAAGTCTATCTTTAAAAAAAGAAAAAAAGGGGGTGAGGAAAAAAGGAATTAAAATTGTACCTCACGGATTTTAAGTGCCTGAAAACCCCTGCACACCCCCAAGACAAATTTCTGGTCACTTCGTTTGTTCATTGATTACTATTATTTTTTCTGGGAAAACAAAGTGAATCTACCAGAGGTTTTGGCTGGTTTCTATCTGTGCTACTCCAAGGATGCAGGCTCACACATCCTGCTGTTGGCAGTGGTCTGCAGACCCCCAAGTGAAGCTGCCCTGAGAGATGCTCCGACCAGCTGGACCAAATTGCATCCACTCATTCAGGGCTTTAGGGAAGTGTCTTTCCACATGGGTTCACCTGTGGTACCCTCACCAGTGTCTAGGTCTCAGTGATCCAATTCCTCATAAATCCAGGAGTGGGGAAGGTCCTGGTGTGTCCCCATTATGCTGATGAGAGAATAACGTCAGAGTTTAACTATTTGTAGGTGGTTTCAACCCAAGGAAAGGGGTGAGATGCCAGGTACCACCCCATAACTCCTCCTGGCAGTAGCAATGCTGGTGGTGGGGAGAGACACAGAAGGGGCCTGGGGTCACTTTTTTTGGAGGGTGGCAGGGTATGGAAATCATCGGAAGGAAGCCTGACCATTCTGAGTATCATCTTCAGTGAGGGGGCAGTGAAGTTGCAGGAGGGATGGGATCCCCATTTCCGTTAGGACACATGGGGGGTGGCAACAGGACTTTGTCCCCAAAAGGGGACAGGAACTGCAGAGTGGGGTGTGCAGCTTCCAGGTTAATGCTTTTGAGGAAAAAGAACAAAACAAAAACAAAAAACAAGCAAGCAAATGCCTCCTGAATTTACCGACATATTCTTCTTCCTGCAGAATTACCAGAAACACGCAAAATCCCCTAATGATACAATTATGGTGTTATTATTCCCCACACACATACCCCTGAATGCCCATAATAAGTGAATAGTTTGTAAATTTCTCCTGCTCCCAGGCTGCACATGACTAAATTAAAGCTGAGGCAGTAAAATTACAGTAATTAATCTGATAGGCATGGGCAGGTTTGGGATCCCTTGTCCACTCGAAGGCTCTGCGTGGGGAAAGACTCATGACCTCCTTGTTCTCCCGTGGGCTGAGCTGTTGTTTGAGGTCGGTTGTTGCCCCGAGCCCCGAGGGCTGCTTTGTTGTAACGACCCCTTCTGCGTGGATGTAGCCTTTCCCCGTGGGCTCATGCATGGGCACCCTCCCGTGGACTGCAAGCTGAAAACTCCAAATTTCCTTAGCAAGGGGCCATGTCCCACGCAGGGCCTCGGGCCAATAGTCGACCTCAGCTTAGAGCTGCAAACTGTGCCCGATATATATTTGGGTTATTGGGGGGGGGGGGGGGCGGTCTTTTTGACGCTGAATCTCTTTGACCGCTCCCAAACCTCTCCCGAACTCGTTCCCACCTCCCCCCCAGCCCGCTCCTTGAAGCTGAGATGGGTAAGAAGTTGAGAAGCCTAGGAAAGTCCACAGCGAAGTTTTGTTTTTCAAACCAAGGCAGATGGAGAAGGCTATAGATGACAAAACCACGGGCCTCCAGCACTTAACTCATCCCACGCTGCCATTAACACAACAAGAAAAACAACAAAAAGTGTCAGACCCCCAGGAGAAATCTTCCTCCCCCACCCGCGGCTTTGGGTGCAGAGCGCCGGGCACCCTCAAGGCTCTGCTGCTATCTATGGGCTCATGCCTGACATATTCTGCAGATAAAAATCTATAATCCTTTCAGCCATGGGCCATTTGGTTTTACATTCGTACAACACGTTGCACGGTCGCCGCTTTTCTCTTCCCGAGCAGCACACAATAAATCAAGAAAGCAATTACGGCAACTCCACTTCCTTAAGTATCCTCCGAGGAATAATATTTATCTGCCACTATAAATCCCGGCTTCGTTTGTTTTCGGCAGAATTTTTACACCCAGATGGAAACGCGTATTTCGGGGGTAGCGATGAATGAGGAGAAAGTGAAAAAGAAAAAAAAAAAAAGAAATTAAAAAGAAAAAAAAAAACTCCAAAAAAAAACAGAAAGAAAAAATACTCAAGGGCTCATACATAGCCCGAGCCTCTCCAGGGGCCCCGCCTGTCCCCCGGGGCATCTCCCCCAGGTGCCGCTCCCTCCTCCCTCAGCCCCGCCGGGCAGTAGGGACAACTTTGAAGTTTCCTTCTTAGATCACCAAAGGGAGTGAAGCGTCCTCCGGTGAAAGCCTTCCCCCGCCTTACTCCGTGGTCTCCGGCTCCGCGAGCATCGCCGCAGGCGGGAGTAGCCCGGGCAGCACCAGCAGCCTCGGGACCGGGGTCAGTACCCGCATCCAGCGCCACGGGCAGCCCCCGCAGCGCCGCCGGCATCCCCAGCAGTTACGGCAATATCGGTAGCCCAGGCAGAGGGTACCGCCGGCAGTATCGGTGGTCCCACTAGGAGGGACAGCCCCGGAGCGGGGGTAGCCCCAGGAGCGCTGGTCACAGGGGCAGCCCGGTAGCCCCGGTAGTACCGGCAGCCCCCAGCGCCGACACCGCCCGCAGCGCAGGGGCACTGCGCCCCCAAGAGCCCCCACGGCCCCATCTCCGCCGGGCCAAGCGTCCCCCGCCCGGCTCCGTCCCGCCGGCAGAACCGGCAGGAAAAGCAGAATCGCCGTTTTCGGCGCGGGGAGGGAGGTGGCAAAGAGCAGTGCTCCCCAAACAGGGGTGCCCTGGACAGGGGCGGAGGGAGCCGGGACGGGCGGGTGCTCGTCGTCTCCCGCGCTTCCGCAGCGGCTGCTGCTCATCTTCCCCCGGCTCTGCGTTATTTATTAAT
>JAYRBT010000405.1:0-12653 GCA_036023395.1 Myiotriccus ornatus | reverse complement strand
TTTTCTAACAAAGCAAATAAAGCACAATTAAAAATCTATCTTTCCTAACTGGGATGTTATATTGTCTAACTGGATGGTCCCTATATGGAAAACCAGTGAGAAACATACTTATAGCTAGATAAAACCACCTGTGACCTTCAGTAGCTGAGTCAAAGAGATAAACTGTTTGCTTTCAAATTATTTTATATCATAAAAATGATGCTTATCTATAACGTGTTCGTTTTCTTAAAGATGGAAGAATTAATATGCTGGTTTATCAGTCTCTACAGTGTGGGTGCAACTTTTGTCACCCGTGTTTTAAAATTTTCTGGAATAATTGTAACAACCAGCTTTTCTTCAGTTTAGAAAAGACCCTTTAAACTATGTGAGTTCACAGGAGCTTTCTGGATGAAATGCAGAACAGCTGTCTCTTTCTAAAGAAGGAAAGACCAAAGCTGTTCTAGAGCATTTTCATTGACATGCACACACGTGTAATGCTGCGAGAAAACAAAAAAGTCTCTGAGAGAGGTTTTCTAAGCAAAGCTACAGATAGGAAAATAGCATTCCAGTGCTGAAGTAGTCAAGAAAGATATGGTTATCAGTGGCCTGGGTAAGAAGTTTGCCTTTTTCCTCTACTTCTCCACCCGTGTTTGTGGTGTTGTTTCATTTTTTGAAAGAAGTTCTGCAGTACAGAGGAAGATACATGCTAATTATACATGCCAATTGAGCACTAAAGACAGAGTTCAAGCACTGATTGTATGTAGTGGACATTGCACTACTGGTGAGGCAGCTTAGAAGCTTAGAAATTTGGTTGTTTTTTGTGTTGTTTTTTTTTCTAGTACATCTTTTGATTCAGTGTTAGCCTATTCCAAGAAAACTTTTGCCTCCTGCATTGGCCGTAGAGACATTCTAATCCCTGTAAAACACCATATAACTGTAAACCAACACCTGACACACACTCCTGAAACACTCCTGCCAAGGTTTATAGCAAGTGTCCAAGAAACTATTAAAACATTGAGTCAGAAAACAAAAAATAAAAATATATCAGTGTCCAGACAGTATTATGTAATGAAACTTAAGTCAAGATAGTTATATCGTTCTACACTTGCTAAAGTTGTCATGATACGCAGTTAAAGAGATGAAAAATCAAATAGCTGAGTAGCTATTTGTCTCCTAGGGGTGAGAACTACTGAAGACCTTGTGACACAGATATATCACATTGCGGAATAGATCCCTGGTGATACCAGTTGCCTGTTGCTAATGATGGATTAAGAGACTATATTTTAGATTTCCTGTCTTGTTAGATTACTTATGGCTATATTCACTGGTGTCAGATACATTCTTTTAAAGAAAAGCATGGCTCTGCAAAAAGGAGGCAACAGAATTAATATCTATTCTATATTTTTGTTATCTACATGTTTTCTCACCTATAATTCTTGTAGCTGCCGAGAGAGGTTGTAGATGCCCTATCCCTGGAAATGCTCAAGGCCAGGCTGGATGGGGCCCTGAGAAGCCTGATCTCAGTGAGTGGCAACCCTGCCCATGGCAGAGGGTTTGGAAGTGGATGATCTTTAAAGTGCCTTCCAGCCTAAACCATTCTATGACTCTCTGATTCCACGACCCTTTTTGCTCTTGTGCTTAAGGAAAGACTGTGTTAGTGCGTTGTGATTTGACCACACAGAAAGTACAATGTAGTATTCTTAGTCTTGAGTTTAGGCTGGTTTGCATGTGGCTTGATATCTCAGTGACTTTCAGGGAAAACTGTAGTCTGAGCAGCTTAACTGTGAAGAGGTGACATTAGTTCCATAGCAGGATTCCATCTGCAAAAACACCAGAAAAAAGGTCTCATCCAAACAAAACAGTCTCTTCCTGCTTTGCCTCTCCTTTGGTTAGTGAATCCTGGCCCTTTGAATTAAAAAATACAAGTCTGTCCCATTTAGCCAGACATATCACGTTAGAAGAACCTTAGCTCTGTGAATGGTCAGATTTTTCCAGTTACTGAGAAATCACAAAAAAACTGCCAGAGTTCATAACAACATGGAGACAAGCATATTCTAAATGAAGGCTCTGCCTTAGAGGCATCAGATGGAGAGGGAGGTAATTATTTCATGGAGAGGAAAATCTGTTGCTCTATACCAGGAAATATTCAAAAGGGCTACTTGGTTATTTCACACATTTTTAAAGCATTTTGCAATTCTAGCCAATCATACGAGTCCCAAAGGAGAATTAAACAACTCTGTATGAGAAAATTTTGTTAACAGAAAACCATAATAAGATTTTTTGTTTAATATTGAAGCCTCTTGTAGCGAGTTTTCAAATTATTAGTTAAAAAAAAAAAAAAAATCTCTTGCACGTCCAGAAGTATTGCAATAATAACTATTAAAATCTAATGCATTGCAGATCACATAGGTATGTAAGATCACTGACATAATTACAGGTGAAAGTGATGTACATTAACACAAGTTCACTGAGCGCAAGTAGTATGAATTATTTTCCAAGTTTTGGTGCCTGGAAAGTAGAAAAATAGTGGAAAAGTATTTGTTGGCTGTTATGCTTGATTTTGCTGACTTAACTGATTGTCTTGCCACAAACAGATATATCTCCATATTAGCCTTGCCACTGCAAGTTTAACAGTTGTATCAGTTATTTTTATGAATCCATTCATGATATTCAAATGTATGCTGCATTCCTCTTTCAAACAACTGTGTCTTTCAACACTTAGAATGCATTATTTACCTCTGGTCCAAAATCCTGGGGCAAGTTGTCCAATCTGCAGTAATAAAGAATTTGAAAAATTTTAATCGGTGGAAAGCAAAATTAATCAGGTGTGTCCAAAAAGAGTATCAGCATCGAACACATCCGGAGATGCTGATGATTAAATTTTAATGCCTGTTTGAGCCTGATGTTTGTCGCTGTTGTATTGTTGCATGTGGAGGAGGCAAAAAGACAAGTAGAAAGGAGGAAGGTGTAAGAACATTGGAAAGCACAGTCAACCCATAAACCACAATGGGAGTTATGGTCAGGCTTCACCTCTAGTCTCCAGGGACTTATTTTGAGACATAAGAGAAGGTGAAAACTTACTGTGCTTCAAACTCTTTGTTTATTTGTGGAAACAAAAGAGTTCTCTTTCTTTTTTTTCCCCCTCGGGTGAGTGAATCTCCAAAAGCATGAAGAAACATGTATAAAGCTGCAGGAGAAGAATATGACTGAGGCTCTGCAGCCTCAGCCACAGCCAGTCATCACACCAACGTCTCCTTAAGGAAATTTGTCCAGAGCAACTTTTTTGCCAATGTTTAATGAGTTGATAATATATATACTATGACAGTGGTGAGTTTATGTAGCAAGTTTGTGAGAATGTGCTTCCCCCAACAGTTTATGACCAGGTAAGACCCTGAAATCAGTTGTATTTTAAAGTTAGAGACCCAAAGACAGGCTTTACTTCATGCAGTTTTAAAGTAGGGATTTTTTCATGCTTTTTCACCTAACAAAGTCAGTGTGAGTTATGGGCAGACTCCATATTACAGCATTTTACACCTTGATACAATTATTTTACCTGCAGTGAATTTAATTAGCACTGGACACACGTAACTTCTTAGGGTTTTGCCTTTTTAACTGGGGCTAGGTTTGAGAGGGCTATCGTACTCATGAAAGTTGACTCTGAAAAAACTTGTGATCTTCCACTTGAAAATTCATCCTCCCCTTTTAAACTCTTCTTCATATCTTAATTCTGTACTGCTTTTTGTAAGAGCTGACTGAGGTAAGAGATTTATTTTTTTATTTAAGAGATGAGGAGTTGCAGGAAAATTTAGAAAATTCAAAGTTTGAATTAATCTGTAAAACTGTGTAACTTGATTTAACACATGAAGTTGTGATTAGATTAATCTTATGATGTCCTCACTGCTCAAACTGTCTAATGGAATGTTGTTATTTTAGTGTACTGGAGAATTAGCAAGGGCAGTGGTCAATATTTTTATTTCTTTATTTACTTTTGCTGTTTAATGTCAGGTGAGTTTTTTGTTGTTTTGTTTAGTTATTTTTTTTCCCTCTGCATTGATTCCTTCTCTGTTTTAGCTTCTGGAGTCATAAAAGTTTTCTTTTGAGTGTGAACAGATGAATGTTCTGCTCAGGGAGAGAACAGTTGTAGAAAGAGGGATTTGTGGTGATCTCAACAGCAAAAACTTTCCCTGATTCTTCTCTGTGTTGGTGAAAATTGCCAGCATCCTGATTGTCCCTTCCTGGTTGTCCATCAATTTTCATCACATTTGGGCACACAGAGTAGTGGGTGGTAAGAGCTGAAAGCATTTCAGGCCCAGGAGGGCAGTTTTATCCTTCTTGTTTCCAAGACTGAAAAAAAATTGCCATCATAGACTCAGTCACCCCACAATTGTTGTATTCTGTTAATATTAGAGCAGTCAAGAACTGAAATTAGCAACTCTGTTACCCAAGATTTGCATTTAGTGAAGAGAAAATACATGTCTAATCTCAACAGTATCTGAAACACTGTCTTCATCTACTTGTGTCTCTACATTTGTTTCTTCTGTGCTAAGACCCTTAAATTAGACTTCTTAGTGAAGTGCCTAAAGATAGAAATCTTGGATCTGGGACAGAATAATAACATTTCCCAGAAAATAACACAATTTCTCAATAGGCCTGTGAAGTAATATAGGCAAGCCATGTGTTTTAACATAGTTTATAATAAATTATATCTGTTGCTAACGTGACAGAAATTGAGATTATTAGCAGGACGAAAGCTGATTCTATCTAAAAATAGAGATACATTTCTGGTCTCTATTCTGGTACTATGATATTATTAGACCTTAATTGAAAGTAGTTGTTTGAGAACCCTGCTTTGGGCCAGCTACGCCTGTACAAATAAGGTTTTTACATTATGGAAAGAGGAAGCCTGGAAATGAGTACAATTACATGTGGGATCTGGCTGCCAGGCAAGAAAGAACGCCTTATTCTAATGTGCATAGGGAGTGTCCCTGAGTAACCAGTTCAAAATTTTATCCCCTAATTCTTTAGGGGATAGAATTCTTTAGTCATAGTATCTATTACACTAAGCACCACATCTATATACTTTTAAAGAGCTCCAGGGATGGTGACTACACCACTTCCCTGGGGAGACAGTTCCAGAGCTTGTCAACACTTCTGGTGAAGAAATTTTTCCTAAGATCCAGTCTGAAACTGCCAGGGCACAACTGGAGGCCTTTTCCTCTTGTCCTATTGCATGTTACCTGGGAGAAGACTACACCTGTCCTAGCCATGAGCAGCCAGTTCCTCCAGGAAAATGGTGTGGGAAATGATGTCCAAGGCTTCACTTCAGCTTGAATTATGGGGCCTTCATTCCTCTCCTTGTTCCTGCCTTCCAGCTTTCTAGAATTAATTTGGGAAATATCAATATGGATATATATATGAATATGCACGGATGGTGTTCACCAGACAGATTGTGACAGGACGTGTGGTCTTATCATGATAAGACCAATTGCTCTGGGGGTCTTATATCCTTTGCTATCAAAAAGAAATAAGTAAATAAAAAAAATAAATATATAAATACTGCATTATGCAGAAAAAATATTTACACGAAGAATCCTGTACTGACTTTTTGTGACCAAAAGATCTGTCTTTAAAAATTTAAGTGGATTTTCCTTGATTCTGTGTGTGGGTCAGTCCTATTTGTTTGTGAATGATGTTAAAAATGGACAAAATCTCAAATACATTGGGAAAAAATACACAGGCAGTTCATATAGGCTTTTTTTTTCCCCCCCAAAGACTAATGATAACTACATAAAGATTATGGTATGTAGCTGGGAGATGGGCCTTTTGACAGTGAGAGAGATGTTTAAGACATCTTTAAAATTACTAAAAGAACTGTCATAGCTTGACACTTGTTTAGCTACTTCATTTCAGTTCAGTCATGGTAACAACGACTTTTAAACCTTACTATTAGGAAGACTTATTTACTATTATTTAAAAAAAAAAAACAAAAAACCAACAAAACCTTGTATTCCAAAGTTTTCCCAAAATGGTTTCAAGAAAAAAAAAGGTAAACTTGCTTATCATCTTCTACACAAAAGCAAGATACAAATTGTGGTAAATAAAAGTATGAATAATAAGAAAGTGTTTAAGTTTTCATGGATTTTGTATTCATAAGAATACAAGTACGGTATTTTCCTCTATCATAAGCAAAGGATAGTCAGATAAAATAGGAGATTGATTGCAGATCCCTATTCTCACTTTCAAATTCTTTATTACATATAGGTAAGCACAGACTCTGTTTATCTAACCTCTCATCAAAATTGATTTCTTCATTGTAAATATCCCTTTTCTATACTGCAGAGCAAATTGCACCTCTATATAACAAAGCACGGATAAATTTAAAAAAAAAAAGCCTTCTCTGAATCTTTCTAATGTTTCACAAGATTCTGGATTCACTCGTGGAATCTCAGAATGATTAAAGCTGGAACAGACCTCTGGAGGCAAACCGGTCTAACCTCCATGCTCAAGCAGGGTCGCCTAGAATATATCACTCAGGATTGTGTCCAGATAGCTTCTGAATATCTCCAGGGAAGGAGACTCCACAGCGTCTTCAGGCAGCCTGGTCTAATGCTTTCTGACCCTCACAGGAAAGAAACAAGTAAAGATCTGAATAAATTCAAATTAAATTCATGAAACCAACTAAAGAATTTTTTTTCCCTGCATTGTGGGAGAAGAAAACAAGGAGGAAGGTACATGTTAGATCAGCCCTTCTTTGAGGGTTGGTCTTGATACAATATTTATTTAATAGTTTGTAACTGACCAAAAAAAACCTAGAAGAGGTTTTTTAATTTTGTTGTTGTTTGTGTTGACCACACACATCAAA
The DNA here is from genome assembly GCA_036023395.1 of Myiotriccus ornatus. Classification (NCBI taxonomy): domain Eukaryota; kingdom Metazoa; phylum Chordata; class Aves; order Passeriformes; family Tyrannidae; genus Myiotriccus; species Myiotriccus ornatus. The sequence continues at coordinate 5,812 of JAYRBT010000405.1, read as the reverse complement.
CACACACACATACAGAAAAAAAAAAAAAAAGAAAAAAGCCCCCCCACTCCAAAACAAACCCAAATAACAGAGTAGCTTATGAACAAAACTGAATATTGGGGCAGTAAGAATGAAGCTCCAACCTGGAGCATCAGAGAGCTCCTCATTTCAAAGAGCCTTTGAGTCATGCCTTTCTCACCTGGAAGATGCCTGTGAGCTGCTAACATGGATCTAACATGAAAAAGGCAGTAGAGTTTATACACATATATGTGAATGGAAAGAGAAGCATTTGGATAGGAGTCATGAGGAAAACCCTGCTTGGTCCTTTAATGCTGTCCTAGTCACGTTACAGAAGAGCATAAACTAGAGCGGGGGAGGAAGGGCTATGAGCAGCATCAACTAAATGGAGACACTACAACTTTGGAAGAGCCAAAATTATTTTGGTTTGTTTACTCTAGCAAGAAAAAGTGAGAAGAGTTTTAGTCACTGTCTTTAAATGTACCAAAGTGTAAAAAATTAAAGGAGTTAACATCTATTTAAGATAAAGTGGCAATGGGGAGGGAACAGAAAAAAACATCCAAGTTGGCTCAGAACCAGTTAATTAAAAACTACTATGTAATTTTTTATTTTTTCTAAATAAGAATCAGAAAGAAAAAAACAGTTGAATGAGTTCTGATCTGGCTCTAGAAACAGGTTTTCAGCTAATATCTCAATGTATATTTTTTGTTTCTATTAATGTTACATTGATTTTACAGCAGTTCTTAAAAAAGACTAATGCTTTTTAGTGTAAAGTTTGCTTCTCTTACCCATTTTTTTCTCTGTCTTCTTTTCCTTTGTCTTTTTTTTTTTTTTTCCTGGTAAGTAAGGTGTGATATAAAGCCCATCCAATTCAGTGCTATCTTCCTCTACTCTATAAGATGACTTTGGGACTTAAGAACTGATGTAGCTTCTTTTACTTATTTTTATAGCACTGGAAAAAATATTTTGGCCTATGGTACATACTTCACATCAGGAGCTTTCTTAAGTTTATTGGGATATGGGACTATTTACACTCCACAGTTCCAGACATTAGCAGTTATGGGGAGAACTTGATATTTACATACACAAAGGTATAAATTAGTACACAGTTAGAACTTTACCAAAGTAATAAAACCTTCATCTGTGGTTATTTGTATCTAGCCTGTACACATAATCATTTTATTTGAACATCTGCTTCTTTTGGACAATCTATTCTTTCTCAGAGCAGGAAAACATATTATCATATTATCATATTTCCAGGAACTGATAAATTCTTCTTCTAACTGTTCGCTTTCACTTGGGATTTTATGATCTTATTCAGATCTATGATTGCACTTTATGGAAAGTTTTGCTGGGATCCTCAGTTGGTGTGATTTAATTTCTTGGGATTATTTTTCATGCACTATTTGCCAGCATGCCTGCATTTGAGAGTAGCTTCCCTTCCTTTTTTCTACAAAAAAAACCCAAACTAAATAAAGGCCTTTCTTTTTCAAAGAAATATTTAAACATGTTAGGGATTATTTCATGGGGATTATTGAGGTGGAAATGACATTATGTGGTTGCTTGTGAATCGCTTTTCTGACTGGGGAGGTCCTGATGTTGATGGTATTGTTCCCATGAAATCAATATATGAGGTCAATTCAGCAGACTGTGCTTGATTGCCTAAGTGTCTGCAGGCTGGGACGATAAACTGAGTCAGTCAAACATCTGTATCAAGAGGTGCTTCAGCCACACCAACCTAGTACTTAGGTAATTTTTGTTTGATCAGGTGCTAATTCAAGAATGTTCTGTAGCAACAGTGCAGTTTATTCCTGTATTTCTCCTTAAAATTGTTGTGAACAAGAGAGAAATTTTGAAGAAAATTAAGTAATATAGGCCTTTCCAGACAGTAGATCCTCCCAAGCTGTAATTATTTCTCTTGACCATCCTCTTCTGTGGTTTAGAAAAAAAAATAATTATTTTATTTTTGTGTTTACAAAACAAATAAGATTGCTTTGGAAGAGCAATTTAAAATGTTATTCTGTGCAGTTTGTATTATAAAAATTTTAAGTTATGTGTTATACAGAGGAATTGAGGAAAAAGATTATTATCTGCCTATGTAACCTAAATTCAAGTAAATATTGAACTCCTCAGAAATATAACTTTGCAAGAATAAAAAGCTAAAGATGGCCAATAACGACTTTTTCATTCCAGTTTTCCCAAACTGGTACATTTTAGTCTTTTCAAAGTTAGTGAAATAATGACTTTGCTTAGGTCAGGAGCATAATGGCTTTCAGAAGCAGTTTATAATGAAAAGTTCCATAACATCTCATAGGTCACTTGTTAAGTTTAGCTTATAGTTTGTTTTATAGTCTTGTTAGATTTTCTGCTAGGTGAAAGTATTTAGCTGTGAATAAGTGCACTTTGCACACATTCTGAAAAGGCTAAATTGTTTTTAATCTATATGTTAATGCGCTTTAAATGTACTGTGGCGTTTTTTCTCCTTTACAGTGTTACTGATGCAACAAATAACATACACAATGGTATAATAACTGAAACACAAAATTTTTTACTGGGGGAAATAGTCATTCATTACATTTAAAATGCAACATGGAAATTGTAGAACTGCTAGTGAAAGAAAAAAAATTGCAGAAGGAATGTTTTCCTCTTTATGACAGCAAACATGTTGAATACCATGATCAGGTAAAATAAATTACTTACACTGTATAAAACCAGAGCACTCAGATATTGAACTAACGTCTCAAAAATTCCTCAAAACCGGGATTTTTATACTGTGAAAGCCAAGATTTTTACTCTTGCACGAATGAATTGGCTGTGTTAGATGTTATAATCAAGCAATATTTCTAGAATTTTCCTTATAAAACTAGAGTTTGATTTGGCATAAATATACAGAACATGCAAATGAGAAATTGTAGCACATAAATGTGGCTCAGAATACCTTTTTTCTGTCACAGTTTTCACCAGAGATATGTTCACCTTTTCTTTTAGAGTTGATTGTCCATTTGCACTTAAGAATACTGTCTTGAATAATGGCAGAGTTGCAGCCCTAGCCTCAGAAACAGGCCATGGTGGTTTTGAACTCAGTGGGTAATTACTTAGAGGAGGAAAGCAGAAACAGAAAGCAGAAACTGGGTGTGGCTGGGATGGCAACTATCCCTCAGGAAGGATGTTGTAGCACACCTATTAAGAAGGTATTTATTCTGGGTTAACTTCATTGTGAAACAGTTTTCTTTTTCAATTTTCTTTCTGTTCCTTTCCACAAACGGGCAGAAAATTGAGTACTTTGAATACTATTCAGAACCAGACTGTGTGGCCTCTAATGTTGGTTTGTTTTTGGGTTTTTTTTGACTGTTCAGGGATTAAAGTAGCTTAATCCATTGCTGCATGGAGCTGTGTCATGGTAGTTTGCCACATATACTCAATTAGATGGAAAGTATTTCTTCTTTCATGCTACTGAATGATTAAGAACTATTTCTGATAGAAACATGGCAAAGAACTTTATGTGTGAAAAGTATACATTTCAACATGGTTTTGTGTCATTATAAAGGAACATCTAATTTTGACTGGAATTGACAGTTTCAGTGTGAAAATTAGACATGTTTCAAACTCTTAACAAAAAAGTACTATGATTAAAATATGATTTTTCTGAGAGGTAAGATGCTATTGAGGGAGTGTAACTACCAATAAACAATAAACAGCAAATCAAGAGCTGTTCTGAGACTGGTTTAGATTATGTGAGTGTAAATACTTTGGTAGAGGTTGAGTTTCTTTGTAGGACGTAATGATCCCATGTCATAAGTGATCCCATAATATTTCCAGCTTATTCCGTCTATGTACTGGATGTACTGGATGTACATGGACATTAGAGTGTGCCACGAGCATTAAGGGATCGTGAATATTGATGATGACAATAATAATCTTGCATATCTCTCTCTATATATATACACAACAAAATATTTTGTTTTCTACTCTAAAACAAGTTAGTAAGGACACTAGAGAAAATTGCAAAAAAGTATGTATTTTTCCTGACTTACGATGAGGACACATATTTTTTCCTGCTTTGTGGAAGAAATGCTATAGTCTCTCACCTAAACCTGTATCATATTGTGCTAAAAAAGGTGAAGTCTTTGCCTTGGAAAGATTACTTACTTACAGTTTCTGTCATTGCTTACATACATCCTTTAGGAGACTTTGAATAACATTGTTTGACATGATTAAAAAAAAAAATATTATCCTAACATCAGCCCTGTTAAAGCAGTGGAGATCTTCAGAACATTATACTCTTCTCCACGAACAAAACTTTTTGATGGAATGTATCTGTTAGATATTGTTGCTTCTGAAAATAGTACATTTTCTAACATCCTTTTTTTCTTATTACTGCATAACTCCTCTGGAGACACTTTCATATTTAATTAAAAGTGGAATTATTGCTTCCATCTGTTAGATTTCCATCTGGGTTTTTTTGAGCTTTCCTATCTCGCTGCTCAGTAATTGTTATCATCATTGACAGAAATTGTATTAGTGGAAGAAGAATATAGAATTGTAGAGTTGCCTTATCAGCACTGGTGGAATTCCGTTCAACATTTGATTAGTTATTACGTTTGCTACTTTAGTGACGAAAAGGGAGTTTCATTCATAGATTAACACATATCTTGTGAAGACAGGGTGAGAAATTTGGGGTTGTTCAGTCTGGAGAAGAGAAACCTTCAGGGAAACCTTACAGCAGACTTCCAGTACATGAAGGTGGCCTGTGAGAAAGCTGGAGAAGGGCTTTTTACGGGGGCATGCAGTGGCAGCACAGGTGGGAAGGAACGTTGGGAAAGAAATTCTTTACTCCACGGGTGGTGAGGCACTGGAACACATTGCCCAGGGAAGCTGTGGATGCCCACCCCTGGAAGTGTTCAAGGCCAGGCTGGATGGGGCTTTGAGCAGCTTAGTGTAGAAGAAGGTGTCCCTGTCAACAGCTCTCTAAACTCTTCAGTTTAAAGGCAAGGATGTCATGTGGGACAGTGTTGGGTGCTTTGCACAGTCCACTTAGAAGGCATCAGTCCTTCTTGCCTCATCCACTGCTGCTGTATTCCTGCCACAGAAGACCACTGAAGAAAGGATGTTGTGATGAGGTGGGGGTCAGCCCCTCCTCCCAGGAAACTAGTGACAGAACAAGAGGAAATGACCTCCAGTTTTGCCAGGGAAGGTTCAGGTAGTGTATTAGTAAAAAAAAGGCCACCAAAAGAGTGGTGAAACATTGGTGAAACATTGGAACAGGCTGTCCTGGTGGAGTCACCTTCCCTGGAAGTGTTCAAAAACTGAGTAGACGTGTCAGATTTAGTGGGCACAGCGGCATTTGGTCAAACGTTGGACTTGGTCTTGGAGGTATTTTCCAACCTTAATGAGTCTATAATCTTGCCAGGCACATAGGTGAAACTGACCAGCCTGGTCCTTCTTATTTCCCTTTTTAAAAACGGGGGTTAGGTTTCCCCTTTTCCAGTAGGTAGGTTGAGCTATAGAGAAAACAGAGTAAGAGGGGTTGAAGTTGTGCTTAGTATTACAAAATAATCTTTAAAAAAAACAAAAAAACAAACCATATCACTCTCTTCTAGCTACGTGTTATTTCAGACTGAAAAGTTTGTTTATCGATGCTGTGGGATGGAATTTACTGTTGGATTATCTCTTTTGTTTCCTATTAGTTGCTTGATTAGCCTACAGTTATAAATACTTTGTATAGGATGGACTTCCTTGGAAAGCCCATTTTATAAAGGATTTATAGGCATTTTTTTCTGAAAAGTTTGTTTGGGTTTTTTTTTGTTTGTTTTGT
>JAYRBT010000404.1:0-12657 GCA_036023395.1 Myiotriccus ornatus | reverse complement strand
AACTTTTCTACCCCCACTTTTTTTTTTTTTAAAAAATTCCAATTCGGTAAAAAAAAAAAAATACAAACAACAACTAAAAAAAAAAAAAAAAAGACAAAACAAACAAACAAAAAAACCCCAATAAAACCCAACAAAACAAAAACCAACAAAAAGCCCTAACAACAAACAGTAAAATTCCGCTGGAGGAGGGAAAATGGGACAATCCCAAAATTCCCACCCTCATCCCATGGGATCCTCCCCCCTCCTTTCCCGTATTCCCAAAGTCCATCGGTGCTGGAGGGGGGTGGGTGGGAGTCACCCCAAAATCCAGGGGAGGGGGGACTTGGGTCCGGTCCCGCCGAGCCCGGGAATTCCTGGGAATCCCTGGGAATTCCCAACTAACCGGAATCCGAGTCGCTGGTGTCGGAGGAGGAGGAGGAGGAACTGGAGCTGCTGGAATCGGAGCTGGAGCTGGAGGCGGAAAGTCGGGAAGCTGCCACTTGTTGGGCAGATTCCGGCTTCTCATTGGCTGCGGGGGGAGGGGGGAAACAGGGAATGAGTGGCAGGATACGGCAGGATCAGCACCCGGGAAACCCATCCTAGCATCTGGAACCTCAGTCCCAGAGCCCAGATCCCAACCTGGCACCTGGAATTCCAATCCCAGCACCTGGAATGCCAACCCCAGAATTACATCTCAGCACCTGGAACTGCATCCTAACCCACATCCCAGCATCCCAGACCTCCATCCCAATGCCCACTCCAAAATTCCAGACCCTTCTTGGGCAAGTTCAGCTTTCGACATCCCACCCCAACCCCCCGTCCTGACATCTCACACCCTATCCCAACATCCCACCTCCATCCCAAGATCCCAGCCCCCCATCCTGACATCCCAAAGCCCATTCACAGATTTCCTGACACTTCTTGGGGGGTTTCTTGGCCGAGTTCAGCTCTGACATCCCACCCCAACACCACCCATCCTAACACCCTGAACCCCAACCCAGCCCCAAATCCCAACATGCCACCCCCCATCCCAACATCCCAGAACCCCATCCCAAGATCCCAATGCCCATGCCCAAGATTCCAGACCCTTCTTGGGGGGTTTCTTGGCCGAGTTCAGCTGCCCACTGACGTCCTGGAGCCGCTTTTCCAGCTCCCTCTTCTTCTCCAGTGCCAGCTCTTCTTTCGTCTTCCCCACTGGCTTCTTCATGGCTACAAAAAGAACCCCAGGAAAAATTCCATGAGATCCACATCCCCTCTGCCCCCTGCAAATCCCACGGGATCCTCCAAACTCACTCTCGCTGTAGGGTTTCCGGGGTTTTTTCCGGAGGCAGGACAGGACATAACGCTCCAGCTCCCTCAGCGTGGAGGGTTTGAGGGTCTCAAAATCGATCTCGATCTCCTCAGGATTGGAATCCCGCAGGGAAGGTTCCCGGGATTGGATGATGTGCACCACCCTTCCCAGTTTTTCCCCAGGAAGTTTGTTGATGTCGAGGCTCAGCTGGCGCTTCTCGTCATAGGTCATGGGTTTGGATTCCTCCTCTTCCTCAGAATCGTAGAGAGATGGAGGAGCTGGCAGGGCAGGTTTGGCGGATTTCTTGGAATTCCTGGAGGGAAGAAGCACCCGGGGCTCTGTTGGCATGGGCCTTGCTGGGATTTTGTGTTTCCCAGGGAGCTCGGGGTGGTGCCACACAGATTTTGGAGCCCCATCCTGACACCCAAAACCCTATTCCAGCATCCAAAATGCCCATCCCTACCTCCTGAACCATCAATCCCCCCATCCAGAACCCCCATCCCGACATCTGGAACCTCCACCCCAAAATCCAGAACCCACCATCCTGAATCCATTCCCAGCGTCCACATCCCCCCTCCCAGCTTCCAGAACCCCATTCCAGCATCCTGAACTCCTATCCTGGCTCACAAAATTCCCATCCCAACACATGAAAAGCCCATCCCAACATCTGGATCTCCTTCCCAGCAGCCTGAACTCCAATCCCAGCTCCCAAAATTCCTACCCCAACACCTTGAACCCCATCCCAGTGTCCAGAACCTCCATCCCGCCTCCCAAAATCCCCATCCTGATAACCTGAACCCCCATCCCAACTCCCAGAACCCCTTGGCCCACCCTCCCCGGGCCTCCTTTCAACCATTCCCACCATCCCCTCACTTGGATCCACTGCCGCCTCCGGCTTTCCGGGCCCTCCGGAGCTGTGCCTGCCTCGCCCTCGTCTCCTCGTCCCTCCCTTTGTGCTTTTCCGACTTCTTCCTCTTCCTCTTCTCCCGCTTTTTCTTGGGTTTGGACACAGGGCCCTGCGAGAGGGCAGCCAGCTGCTCGTGCACGGCCCGCAGCTGTAGGGGGGAGGAGACAGCGGGGGGGCGTCAGGGAGCCAATCCCGTGGGAATTCTGGCCGCGGAGCGTTGCCTGGCACAGCCCCTCACCTGCTCCTGCAGCTCCGCGAGCCGGTTGGCTCGTTCCTCCTCGGAATCCGAGCTCTCCTCACTCTCCGAGGAGCTTTCCGTGCTGGTCTCATCATCCTCGTCATCTTCATCGTCTTCATCCTCGTCGTCCTCGTCGCTGGAAGATTCCTCAGAGGAGGATTTGGGCATGGGCAGCGGGGTGGACACGGAGGGAGCTCCAGCATCCTGTGGCTCATCTGGCATTTTGGCATAGCTGAACTCGAACACATCCTGGAAGGACAGGTGGGAAATTCGGGATCGAGGTGGGAGTTTAGGGTGGGGTGGGATGGTCTGAGGTCTGGGACATCTGGAACCCCCATTCCAGCACCTGAGATCCTCATCCCAACCCTCGTAACCCCCACCCCGAAATTTGCAGTCCCCATCCCAACATCTGGGACCCCCCTTCCAAAATCCAGAAGCCCCATTCTGAACCCCATCCCAAAACCCTGAACCCCACCCCACTATCCAGATCCCCCACCCCAGCATCCTGAACCCCCATCCCAACATCTCAAATGCTGGAATTCCAGGATTTTAATGGGATTTATAGGTTCAAGAGAGGGATATCCCGGATTTTAAGGGGGTTGGAAATGACCTGGAGCTTCCTGGCCATGGCCACCACATCGTGGTCAGGTGGGTTGTACTTGTAGCAGTTGGAGAACATCAACCGCACGTCAGCTGCGAATTCTTGTGCGTCATGGTAGTCCCGGTTCTCCATCTTCCTCTGGGGGGGCAAAAGTGACAGGGCTGACCTCCAAACCACCCCAAATCCACCTTGGGGTCCCCTCAAAACCTTGCTGTGATTCCCCCTGAAGACCCCCCTAAAAAATCCCAAAACCACCCCTTGGGGCACCTCACAAACCTGCCTGTGATTCCCCTTGGGGACCCTCCAAAACCCCACAAACCCCTCCTAGGTCCCTTCCCTCAACTGCCCCTGAGATTCCCAGGGTTCCCCAGAGGATTTCTGGGCTTGCAGGCTCCTGGGGGGGTTTCCAGAGCACCCACCTTGATGGTGCTGAGATCCATGGGGTGCTTGATGATCTCATGGTAGTCATGGAGCCCCAGGGCTGAGGCATCCACAGGCTTATAGAAGGGCCACGCGTAGGCCGCGTGTTTCTTGGACAGCAGCTCCTTCAGGATCCCGTTGCAATACTTGAGCTGCTCCGAAAGCTTCCCCTTCTTGGACGTTTGGTGCTGCTGGGAATCCGGGAGATCCTTGCGGGGGGGTTTGATGGGGCGGCCGCTCTCCCGCCGGGCGGGGATCTTGGCGGGTTTCGGGGGATCCGGGGGGGCTCCGGAGGCCGAGGGAGATGGGGAGGACTCGCCCCCAGTGCTGGTGGCAATGATGGCCGTGGTGGTGGGCGTGGTGGTGTCAGCTTTCCGCTTCACCCCCTTTTTCTGGGAACAGGGAATGTGGGATCAGAAGGGTTGTGGGGTGAGGTGGACTGGCAGGTGGGACCCCTGGCCTGGAATCTGGGACCCCTGGTTTGAGGTGTGGGACCCTCATCCCAACGTTGGGAACCTCCACATTGACATCTGGAAGCCTCATCCCAACATCCAGAACCTCTATCCCAGCACCAACATCCCTTTTCCCAGTCCAGAACCCCCATCTTAACGTCCAGAACCCTCATCCCAGCCCCCCTGATCCCCCACATCCCACCTCCTCTAGAATTCCCACCTTGGCCACAGGCTGTGTGGGCGCAGGCGGGGCCAGGACAGCGGGAGCGTTGGGATGCAGGGATTTCAGGATGGGGGCGGAGATGACCGAGGGGTGGGGGATGTTGACGATGGTTGTGGGGATTTCGGGCGTCGTAGGGGGGTACACTGTGGGCTGGGACACCGAGGACACAGCTGGGACCTGCTGAGCTGCCGTCAGCCCCGCCAGGAGCGCTGCAAGCAGAGAGATAGAGAAAAAAAAACAGGAATGCTGCTGTTATCCCAAGGGACACCTGGGGAAAAGGGGCTGGGTGGGGCCCCCCAGGGCCTCCCAAAGGATACAGGAAATATATGGAGTCAACGGTTGGAGAGCCCCTGAGCCCCCAACTGTCATCCCAAAGGATACAGGGAACACCCGGAGACAGGGATTTGGGGACCCCTAGGAATACCAGTGTTATCCCAAGGGACAGCTTGCAATACTGGTGCCAGATCTGGGGACCCCAGAACCCCTCAATGTCACCCCAAGGGACATAAAACACCTGGTGAATGTTTTAGGGAGCCCCCACTGTCACCCCCACATTGTACCAACTTTTAGGGACCCCCAGCTCTCACCCCCACCCATTCCCAACTTTTAGGGCCCCCTTTTTCCTCACCTGCTGCCCTGGATGCCCCCTTTTTATGGCTGTTCTTGGCCACGGGCACCACGATCTCCTGCTCCTCCGGAGGCATCTGGGCCACCTTCTGCAGGAAGATCTTCTCCAGGGTCTGCGCCATCAGCACAATGTCATCTGTGGGCTGTGGGAATCATTGGATCCGGAGTCAGGGAACGCCGGGCATGACTTCTGGGGGGGTGTCAGGGGGTGTTTTTGGGGACAGGTCCCACCTTGTTGTAGATGTAGCAGTTGGTGAACATGGTGTTGAAGTCCTGCATGCACTCGGCCGCCCCCCAGTAATAGTTGTTCTCCAGGCGCCTCTTGATGGTTCCCATATCCATGGGCTGCTTGATGATCTTGTGGTAATCCTGGGAAAACAGCGACAACAGGGATCGGAGGAGATCACTCAGATAGAGCTAAAGGGGGTTTAGGAGGTGGAAAGCTGTGGGAGGGGAGGAATTCCCTGTGGATGTGGTGGGAATGACTGGGAATGTTGCTGAAAAGGGCTCCGAAGTGGGGCTTAGGGTGGTGAGAGGGGTGGGAGCACCTGGGAGTGGGAATTTAAGGGAATTTAGGGGGGATTTGAGCTGTATTTAAGGGGAATTTAAGCCAAATTCTAGGAAAGTTTAAGCTAAACTCAAGGTGGATGTAAACTCAGTTTAAGACAAATCTAAGATAAAGCAAACTGAAGCTAAATCGAACCCATATTTAAAATAAACTTAAAGAGAACTTCAGCTGAACTTAAGCTAAATTCAAACTGAACTTAAGGTGGATTTATGCTAAACTTCGGCAGATTGAAGCTGAACTTACAGTGAATTTAAACTAAAATCAAACTGAATCCAAGCTAGATTTAAAGTGTGTTTATGGTGAATTTAAGCTGAATTTAAGCTGAAGTTACGCTGAATTAAGGTTAAACTTCAGGAGAATTAAAGCCATATTGGAAGCGGATTTAAGTTAAATGTAAGGTGAACTTAAACTAAAGATAAATTGAAGTTTAAGGTGGTTTTAAGCCAAATTCAACCCAACTTTAAGCTAAACAGAAGCTGAATTCAAGCTAAACTTAAGATGGATTTAGGCTAAATTTAACAGGGATTGAAACAAAATTTAAGGTGAATCTAAGATAAACTTAAGACGAATTAAAACTAAACTTCAGGTGAATTTAGGCTAAACTTAAGGCAAGTTAAAGCTAAACTCACCAGGAACCTAAATTTGAATATAAATTGAAATAAAATCGGGGTGAATTTAAGCTAAATTTATATTGAACTGAACCTAAACTAAAGGTGAATTGAAGTACAATTAAAAACCAAATTTCAGGGGGCAATTTAAGCTGCGCTTAAGCCGAGCTTAAGCCAATTGGGAACAGCAACCCCTCCGGTTGGAATTTACCTCCTTGGGCTTTAACTCCTTGGGCGCCACAGGTGCCTTAAATTTGGGGGCCTCGAGATGTCTTCTACAAACTCATGGATGGGAGACATCTGCAAAACGCATTCAGGGCACAAGAGATTAGGTCGGGAAGCGCCGGGAATATCCCTCATCCATAACTTTGTAGGGACATCGGGATCCCTCCTCTGGGACAGCGGGAGCCCCGGGGGTGGATGTAGCATGGGATAACAGGGTGACACCTGTGGCTGAGCAGGATTAAAGTAAAGCTGGATCTACCTCTGCCTGAGTGGGATAAAGGACTGGGGGGAGGGGGTCGCACACCCACGCGGAATTCCCACCCTCAGGAATTACCGGCAGGCCCAGCTTGACAGCATCCACGGGCTGGCGGAAGGGCCACGCAAACTGGTGCTTCCACAGCGCCTTCATCACCACCTTGTGCAGGTACTGGAGCTGGTTGGTGATCCGGCCGGGTTTTTTGGGATTGGAAACCTCGGGAGGCGGCGGATTGGCCTGAGGGTTGGGAAGGGCCGGAGCAGAGGCCATGGTGGGGCTCTCGAAGCCCTCGTAGAGCAGCGAAGGTTTGCGGATCCGCTTTCCGGGAGTCGACTCCGTCGGCGTTGCCAGCGCCATGAGCCCAGCATTGCCCTCCCCCAGGAGCCTGCAAGGGAGGGAAGGACACATGGGATTCAGGGATGGAATTCCCAGAAGAAGCTGAAAGTGGCACCCGGAACCGCTATGGAGCACCGCATTCCCGTTACCACCATCCGGATCTTTGGGGATGAGGGGGAGCTTCTCAAGGGAATTCTGGCCATGAACCCCCAAGGATTCTGCCCAGGAGCTCCTGTGAGTTTCAGTCGTGAAACCCCAGGAATTCTGTGCACAAACTCCTGTGAATTTCAGCCCTGAACTTCCATGGATTCTGCTCATATCTCATATTCCCTCAAGAATTGTTTCCACGAACCCCTCGGAATTTCGGCCCTGAACCCACACAGATTTCGCAACGAACCCCCAGGAATTCCAGCTGTGAACTGCCATGGATTTTACTGTGAATCCCCATGGATTCCAGCCACAAAGCCCCAGGAATTCTGGCCATGAACTCCCAGAAATTTCGGCCCTGAACCTCCATGGATTTTGCCATGAACCCCCAGGAATTCCAGACATGAACTCGTGGGAATTTCAATCATGAATCCTCATGGATTCACCCTAGGAGCTCCCATGAATTTCAGCCACCTGACAGTGCCCTCCCCCAGGATCCTGCAGGGAGGGGAGGAGACACACAGGGGTTAAGGGAAAAGGGGGATGGATCCGCTTCCTAGAATTCCTGGGAGAGAATCCCGGAAGGAGCTGACACTGTTATCCAGGCCGTTACCACTGTCCAGAGCTTTGGGATGAAAGGGAGGTTCCCATGGGAATTCTGGCCCTGAACCCCCATGGATACTGCCCATGAGCTCCCATGGATTTCAGCCATGAACTCCCATGAATTTTGGCCATGAACTCCTGGTAATTTCAGACAGGATCCCCCACGGATTCTGCCAAGGAGCTCCCATGGACTTCAGCCATGATCCCCCAGGAATTCTGGCCATGAACTCCCAGGAAGTTCAAAGCCAAACCCCCATGGATTCTGCCATGAAACAATATGGATTCCACCTGTGAGCTCCCATGGATTTCAGCCACAAACCCCCAGGATTCTGTCCCTAAGTTCCCAGGAATTCACTGATTTCTGAGAACAATCAGCATTTTAGAGCAATAATCAGCATTTCATAGCAATGAGGGGTCTGAGGATCCTGAAATATCCAGAGAATAGGAAAACGAAGGAAAACAAACCAGGAAATGCCACAGTGCCCGTGGGGACCCCTGGGACACCACCACCAAGGTCTGGGGAGATTCCTGTAACAGAGACCCCCAGAACACCCCCGTCAAAGCTCTAGAGACCCCCAGAACACCACCACCAAGCTTTAAAGGAGTTCCCATAACAAGAACCCCCAGGACACCAACACCAACGTTTGGGGTGGTCGCCAGAACAGGGACCCCCGGGACATTGATTCCAAGGCTTCAGGGACTCCCAGGACTCCCCCAAAATTCCAGCTGTTCCTACAACCAGCTCCTGGCCAAGCTCTCGAGCCTCTCCCCCAGCTCAGCTTTTAGGGAGGCTGACACCCCCTTTTTTCCCTGAGCTGACCTCTGGGTGACCCGCAGGAGTGTGCCCAAGGGCACGACCCCCACGTGACAAGGATGCGGTGGCCCCCAAGGCCACTGGCATAGCTTGTGGGGTCCCACAATGTCACTATCACAGCACAAGGCTCCCGCAGGGTCACAATGTCGGGGTCACACCCTGTTGGGGTCCCAAAGTGTCACAACGTGGGGGTCCCACCGTGTTGGGATGACACAACCTGGGGGTCCCATCATGACACTGTCACAACATGGGGGGCCCACTGAGTGGGGAGTCCCACAACGACATGTTATGGCTTGGGGGTCCTACAGTGTCACAACAGAAACGTTGTCACAGCCTGGGGCTGCTCACAGTGACACAATGTAGGGGTCCCACCGCGTGGGGGGTCCCGCAATGACACTGTCACAGCATGGGAGTCCCACCCTGTAGGGGTCCCACAGTGCCACTGTCATGAAGTGGGGGTCCCACAATGACTGTCACAGCGTGTCACACAGTGCCACCTCACAACTTTGCCAACGCGAAGCCCCAACTCCACAACGCACGAAACTCCAAAACCCGTCCTTCCCACCCCAAACCCTCTTTATTTCCCCCTACGCGCCAAAGCACCTACTTGCTCTGGGGATTCACATTCTGCAACATCCCGACGGCTCCGTGCGCAGCCCGCGGGCCCTCGGCTCCTCTTCCTCCTCCTCCTCCCGCCGTCTCCTCCGACGACCCCCCCACTTTGCCCGGCCAAAGCTCCGCCGCTCGCGGCCCGGTGGGGGCCCCCCCCCGTCAGCGCATCCCCGGCGGGATGAGGACGGGGAGGGGGTCGGGAGGCGAGCCAGGAGCCCCCCCTTTTCCTCTATTTAATTAACTTTCTCTCAGGAGACGATGCCTGGACCCTCCCACGGCCTCAACATCCACGGGCGCGGCGAAAATGGCGACGGACGCTGAGGGGATGTAACAGGGGGATACTGGAAGGGAGGAGGGGGGGGTCCCCTCTTCGGAGCTTCACCGAGAAGCACAAACCCTTCGCGACGCGCTCGATACAACCCTCGGCGAGTCGCTCGGAGCCCGGAGCACCCGCAAGGACCGCAGACGAAGCGCTGAGCCGCGGGGAGGCTGGCGGATGACAGCGGATCGGCAGGATCAGCGGCCGCGCTCCATCTTGGCTCGTTGAGGGAGGTGGGGGGGGAAGGAGGAGGAGGCGGCCGCTCGCCGCCGGTGGCCGCAGGCAGGGGTCGCTGCGGAGGCCAGGGAGGGTCTCCCCCCCTCGAAGCTCCTCCGGGGGGATGGAGCCGAGAGAGGTTGGTCGGTTTTTTTTTTTTTTTTAAGGGGCCGCCCCTCTGCGCGCTCTCTCTCCCTCGCTCTCTGCCGCGGCCGGACCAGCTCCGTCCCCACGTCCACCGCGAAATGGCGCCGCTCGGCCTGCCCCCGCCCGCCCTTATATAGACGCGACCGGCCTCCCCATTGGCGGCCACAGCCGCTGACGTCATGAACCCGCCCCTCCCCGCCCAGCCGCGGCCTCATTGGGCGGTGGCAATCCCAGTGCCGCGCTCTCATTAGCAGACCGCCGCGTCAATCACCCCTCCCTCCCCGCACGCAGCTCCACCCCCCGGCTTTTCCGCACGGCGCCTTCACTGAGAGCGGGCGGCGCCCTCAGCGACCATTGGTCTGCGCCGTGGCCCGCCGCGCGCTGGTTGGCCGAGGGGCAGCGCGGTGGGCGGAGAGAAGGGCGGCGGTTGGCGCTGCGGGGAGGAGGGGGAAGGAGGTGCCGCCATCTTGAATGGCGGCGGCGGCGGCCGCGGGCGGCCGGACAACGAGCGCGGCCCTGACGGGCGGCCCCTCCGTGTCCTCCCTTCTCCTCCGCTCCACCGAACACCGTGGGAACCCCCCGTTCCTCCCTCACCCCCCTCGCGGCGCACGTGAACTCCTTAACACCCGCTTGACCCGCGCACCCCTACCCCTCCACAACACGCCACGCACCGCGTAGCCCCCGTGCCCCCCGCTCTCCACGGGTTCCCAGGGGTCGCCACCGCCTCCTTGGCCAGACGCGGGACACCACAACCCCCACGAACGCGCCGCTGCCGTGGCCACCAGCCAGGGTTAAGCGGCGATAAACCTCTCCCTCCAACCCCCCCCCACCTCTCACTCCGCAACCGTGAGGGCCCCGCGCGCGCGGGAGGGGGCTCAGCGTCCGCTCCCCCACACAGGAACACCCCAAACCCCTTCACTGAGTGTAAAGGGCTCGCATTCTTCAATTCTTCCCAGCCTTGTCCCCCACCCCCAACTCCACGGTGTTCGTGGAGGTCTCCGAGTCCCGTGCTAACCCTCCCTGCCCCACCCCCCCTGAAACGGCGTGACACAGCACTTGGGGCCGCGCCCGCCGCTGCCGCCCCCGCGCGAACACCCAAACATGGCGCTTTTCGCCCCAAACCACCGCCCCCGCCGCGCGCACAAAGCCGGGACCGCCCCCCAGCTGTCACTCAAGGCGACCCGCGTTTCCCATTGGTTGAAGATAGGTCTGGTGGGCGGGCATCACTTGATTGACTGCTCGTCGCCCCCACGTGACTTCCCCGCCCCTCACCGCCGGAGGAGGGGGCAGGGCGAGGCCGCCCCCCCCCCCCCCAAACTCCCCGAAATATCACTCACCTGAGGGGCCTCCGCGCCGGGCCCCGAACCCCGCGCCCGGCCCCGCTTCATCCGCGCCCCTCCCGCCCCGAAAAGCCCCGTTTTGGGGGCAAAAAAGGTGAAAAAAATCATCCCGGGGCAGAAAAGGGAGCCACGCGCTACGTCACCCGCGTCGTGATTGGCTACTCGTGGACACGTGGCCCCCCCGCGGCTCCCACGGGCCCCCATTCATGGGGCCCCCCCGAGGGGCTCTGCGGGGTCTTAGTGCCTCGCTCATGCGCAGTGCGGTCCCGGTGCAGCACTGCCCGGGGGGGACCCACGGGGGGTCGTTGAGGGGGCCCGGGGGGGATTCCACGGCATTCCAAAGGTGACCCCACGGGGGTCCGCGACACTCCAGGGGGGCAGCGCTGGGATCTGTGGGGTGGTCAGGTGAGGTGGGAGGAGTGTGGGGGCACCCACGAGGGGTGGGGGGTTACACGGCATTCTAGGGGTGACCCCACGGGGGTCCACGATGTGCCGGGGGTACAGCGCTGGGATCTGTGGGAGCGTCAGATGAGGTGAGAGGGTGTGGTAGGCACCCACGGGGATCCCTGGGGGGCACCCACAGGGGAATTTAGGGTCCCGAATATTCCAGGGGTGACCCCACGGTGGTCCACGACATCCCCGGAGTGCCCCACTGGCACCCGTGGGGGGGTCAGGTGAGGTGGAAGGTGTGGGGGCACCCACAGGGGGATCGGGGGGGCGTGGGGTGACCCCACGGGTGTCCACGACATTCCAGGGGTCCCCCCCGAACCACCCCGCACCCCTAATTACCATGACACCGCTTAATTAACCACCGTGACGTCACCACTTTAAGTTTGGGGGGTTCCCCAACTTGAGGGGGGGACCCTAAAGCGTTGTCCTCCCTCCTGACATGCGGGGGGAGGGGGGGGTGTCGTGGGGATTCTCCCGTGTCCCCCCTCGGTGACTCCGTGCCTCTGTCACCTCAACCGTGCTCCCCTCGAGGCTTCTCTACCCGGCAACAAGTGACGCACTCGAACGGAGCACTTCCATTGGTCATCGCGTCCGGGGGTCGGGTGGGGGGAGTCTGGGAAGAGGTTTTGGGGGGGCTTGGGGAGGAGTTTTTGGGAGGGTTTGCGGAGTTCGGGGGCGGGGCCCCCCACCCCAACTGTGGCTTCGGGGCGCGGGGATGGGTGGCAGTTTTTGGGGCCTTCTGGCCCCGCTGTTCGGGGGGGTTTTGGGGTTCGCCGCTGCCGTCACCCCTGGTAGGAAGGGGAAGGGGGTACGGGGAGGGAGAGAGGGAGGGAGGGAGAAGGGATTGTTTTGGGGGTGGGAGGGTGAGGGGGTGAGCTCCTGCCCGTACCCGGCTGCCTGTACCCCTCCCTGTACCTCTGCCTGCGACCCTGTGGTTGTCTCCCCCAAAATCCCTGCCTGTACCTCTACCTATGCCCCGGGTTATCCCCCCTAAATCCCTGTCTCTACCCCCCACCTGCACCTCCTTCCCTGTTCCCCCTTCCCTCCCCTTTTTCTCTTCCCTCTTCTCAGTTCCCCTTTTTCCTGTTCCCTTTTTCCCTCTCTTTTTCCTCCCCCTTTTCTTCCTTTTTTCTTCCCCTTTTCTCCCCCTTTTTTCTCCTCCTTTTTTTTCCTCCCCCAAACCCCCTCAAAACCCCCTCCACCTACCCCAGTTCCCATCCAAATCCCGCCCGCACCCCCCAAATTCCCCTCAAATCCTCCCCAATCCCCCACAAACTC
>JAYRBT010000403.1:0-12665 GCA_036023395.1 Myiotriccus ornatus | reverse complement strand
TTGGCACTGAACAGGCTCCCCAGGGCAGTGGGCACAGCCCCAAGGCTGCCAGAGCTGCAGGAGGGTTTGGCTGATCCCCTGGGGCACAGGGGGGGACTCTGGGGCTGGTCCTGTGCTGGGCTGAGGGTTGGGCTGATGATCCTGGTGGGTCCCTTCCAGCTCAGCATGTCCTGTGATTCCACGTATTTAGTGACAGATTGTCCAACAAGATCACAGAACTATCACTTTCAGTGTCCTGCTGCTTTTCCCTGAGAGGCAGAACCCTGTGGAATTCTGTGTGAGGGTTGTTCCTGTGGTTTAGGATGTCCCTCATGTCTGAGGTAACAGCGGGCACGGGTGTGAGTTCTGGCCACAATCCTTTATGGCTCTTGAAAGAGCACTTGGAATTTATAACTCCGGGTGCTCTGAGCACTAAAATTTGCCCTCTTTGTTTCTCCTGATGCCCTTGGTTTGCTGGCACATAAGGCCAGTCCTTATTGCTCGGGACAGAGGGAACCAAGTGCAGGACCAGCTGCCTGGTCGACGGTGCCAACTGGCATCGACACGTCAAGGAGCTCCAAGCAGCCCCTCCTCTTGCTTATGTTTCAAGTATAAATATTAATGTCAGGTGCTGAAACCATTTACAGGGAGATTGGCACGAGACAAAATGTTTCTTGCTGTCATCTAAAACACATCCATCCCATAAGTCTGACTTCCTGCAGAGGGACCTGCCCCACGACCACAGTCGCAGCAGAGGGTTCGGAAGTTGGAGCAGTGATTGGATTTCCCTGTGGATGAATGCTGCATAAAGGATTTGCAATCTCTGGCAATTAGAAAATTGCTGCTGAGGTTAATGGTGATATTATTTTTAACTTGGAGGGCAGGAGCAATCTTCTGCCTCCAGGATGGAATTATTTCAATCAGTGCTTTAAATAAGCACTTTCTGCGACGCTTTAAATTGACAAACATTTAAATCATCAGCCTGAATTCTTTCTTTTGCTTTAGTATTCCTTTGAGCTGTTATGTATCCTGATATATTGCTTCGAAATTATTTTCATTGTGCATTGTTTCTGGAAAGGAGAATGGCATTTGCTATCCATTTTTTTCTTTGGTGAGTTTGTTGGGTTTTTTTGCCCCGATTTTGGGGGATATTGTAGCTGGAAATAAAAGGAGAACAAAAAACTAAACAAGAAGCCAAATAATGTATCTACATTTGTTAGAATTTGTGAGTGATTTGCTTCTAGTACTGATTTTACACATTTTAAGCCCCTGGAGGGTGAATTGATTTGAGAGACACCTCTGGGCCTTAGCAGGTTGATTTTTGTGGAGGAACTCCTCTTACTGAGCCTCTTTTCCTGAGACCTGCATTTGGTGGCCAGGTTGTGATGAGGTCAAGCACTTTATCCTCAGAGTCCAGTTAGAACTGGAATTAGAGTGGGACAGACAGGAGTTGGAGCTATTTCTGCCTGACCAAGCTACCTCTTCAAAGAGAGGGATGATAAGGTAGTCAAGGATTTAGAAAGAACTACATTTTTCCCTGCTTAGGAGAACCTGCAGTCCTGTAGGTGATGGAATATTGGTGTCCTCATCTGAATCTGTCCTGGGGGCTGTGGTAGGGGGTGGTACCTTGATAACACCAGTTCAGTAACTCTTATTTCTCTTCCACCTCCAGAGGCAAATATGTGCTGTTTATAATCTATTAATTTAATCAGTTGTATATTAAGGCAATGGATTATATTTCCAGCCTTGGAGAAACGAATTTTGTTGATAATTTTATTTTTAAATATTTTTAAATATTTTTAAATAACATGATTTTTTTTTAAGAAAAAAAGACACTTCTTTATCTGCACTCCAGCCTTTTGAGCTGCGTGAGTTGGGAGTTTGTGTATTCTGAAGTGTTGGTGTAAACTCTCCAGGCTGGCAGCTGGGATGGCTGAACTCGAAACAGCCTCAGATGCCACGGCACAGGAGCCAAAAGAAAGTGGATCCAGCTGCATATTGGGATTAGTTGGTTCAAATGGAGGTTCTAAAAGCTTTTTTGGCATGCAGGTTGTGTGTATCCTATTAAGGAAAAACCTGACAGCGAGGGAAGATGAAAATCACGTTGCTGAATAACATGAAAAGCCATAACCTCAAACCTATTATAGTGAGGAGAGATATTTTTTACTGGAATGTTTTGTTGCTGAGTTTCCCAGCACCTCCAATTGACAGGAAAGCCAAGCACAATTTCAGTGACAAACACAATTTAATCGAGTTTGGGTTGGTTTTTTTTAATACACAAATTGAAAACTCTACGTTTCTTCTGTCACAGTGGCTTTTAGTTGACTTCTCCGGGCTTCTGATCCAAAGCCCTTCGAAAGTGGGTCACAAAAACATATTGTACCTCTGCAAACAGGTGTTTTCAGATCATTTTACAGGCTTAAATTTCTGCTGATGCCTCTTGGCTCGGTAACACAGCTGAAAATAGAACTTTCTAGCCCCCTTCTCCTTCTCTCCCAGGTGCAACTGCTCCTTTTCCCTCTGTCAGACACCAGCCGAGTGCCTTCTGTTGTTTGGTGTAACACCATCACCTCCCTGCTGGGCTTTGCAAGCCTTCAGGTTCTCTTCTTTATGTGGTTATCAGCAAAATAATTCCTCCTGGGGCCCAGCAGCATCCAGCCTTATTTCACATCGTCAGAGAATGGTCTTGGTGGTCGTTTCTCACGCCAAAATGAGTTCCTGACGTGTCCCTGTGGCTGTGGGAAACCTGCTGCGAGCCTGGGGCGAGCCCTGTGCTCCTATCTGTCGTATTTGAGGAGCACCCTTTCAGCATTTGGTTGTGAATTGGAGGTTTTTTTGGTTGGAAAAGGGACCTAAACAGCAAGGCAGGAGTGTGTGAGACACCCATCAGTGAGTGAAGTCCCAGCCCTTCCCTGAGGTTCTGTGCAGGGGGAGAAGCTGAACATAATCCCTGTGCTCACCTGCTCCTCTGGAAAGGGGACTCAGCGTTCCCGTTCTTTGCCAGCAAGAGCCTGTCAGGGTAAGGAAGTAACGGCAGGGCTTGAAAACTTGGCATCATCTGCCCTCTCTTGAGCAACATCAAGGAGAGTCACTGCAAGAAGCCTCTTGCCTTCAGCTCAGCCCCTGCAGGTGTTGCACTGGTGGTTCCTGCTCTTTCTTCTCTCTCCTTCTCTGGTGTTGGGAGTTAAATGCATGCCCTGAAGACTCAGATCTTCTGGAAGCTTTTGATCCAGGAGACCAGCAGAACTTTTAAGAGGCTGGGGATGTGAACAGAGCAGCCATGTGGAGGCTGGGAGTGAATGTGGGTGATTTTCTCTGATTTGAATAAGAAAAGTTCAATTAGGCAGCATAGAGGGGCTTATTCTTTTCGTGGAAAGGCCCCAGAAGATCCAGTTGAGCGTTTTTGGTTTTGACTTTCAAAGTTACCTTAATAAAACATTTAAGAGCGCCTGATCTTTCCTGAATTAAAGTTGTGTATTGCAAGAGAATTGCTGGTGGCAGTGAGGAGCATTTCAAGGTGAACAGGGGTGAGTTGGGAACAATAAGAAGGAATTAAATGAAGGAAGTGGGAATGAGGTGTCTGTGTTTCACCAGGCCTCTGTAAAACCACCCAAGGAGAGGAAATCAGATGGATCTTACCACTGCCTAAAGCTCGGACAGCTCCACACCACTGGGAAGAACCCACAGGCATTATTTTGGTGCAGCAAGAATGAGAGAATTAAAAAGAAAAAGAAGAGAGAGAGAGATGCTGAATGGTCAGAAGCAGCAAAGCTGTAAATATTCTGTAGGGAGAAGTAATTAGTGGTAGGAATGAGCTCGTGGCCAGGCCCTGAGCTGCCAGAGAGGATCTCCAGTCCCCAAATAAAGAGTTTCAAAATGCATCACCAGTGCCTTCTGTACTGCACTCATTAAGCTGCAGTACCCAGGAATGGTATTATTTAAATGTCAGGGTTCAAGAGCCTGCCACAAAACTGTGTTTGTGGGAAGAAAATGCGTTAAAAACACTCCAGCAAAGCTTGTTGGTTTTTTTTTACTGTCGTGGATCTGCAGGTGCTGAGCCCAGGGGAGCCCCCAGCTCCCATGGATGTTCCTCAGGGAAGGATCTGGGCTGCTGTTCCTGTTCTATTGAAGTTGAAAGCAGATAATAATAACCTGAAAGGTTTCATTCCCTAAAAGTGTATTCAGTAGAGGTTTATTAACAGCTGGAGAGGGGTTTTTAAAATAAAACATGTTCTTACACCCGTGGGTGTTCAAGATACAACCTGAGCAACCCTGGTGTGGTGGAAGGTGTCCCTGCCCATGGCAGGGGGTGGAACTGGGTGAGCTTTAAGGTCCCTTCCAACCCAAACCATTCTGGGATTCCATCATTCAGTGACTTATTCCTTTTATTGCTCGTAGGTGCCCGAATTGCTCGTGGTTCCACTGCAGGAGATGGTTGGTTGGCCTGTAATCTTTTATTTTTTTTAAGTTGTTGGAGTAACTTTTTGCTCCCACTCTGTAAAGGTTGCGCTTGCAACTGCCCTCCAAGTGCGACTCATCCATTTTCCAAACTGCCCGTGCGGCGAAAGCCGTGGATTTACGTTGGCTGAATAACTCAGTGCTCCCTGGGTGGAATCCTGAGGCGGCCGCAGCTCTTCCCGCTGCAGATTCCAGCTCTCCAGACTCCTTTCGTTGCAAGGCATCGATCTGGAGGAAAGGGAAGCAGAGCTTTGAGACCCAAAAAAAGATGGGATTTAGCAAGGAGAGAGGAGGAAGGGCAGGAAGAGGCTGAGAGCTGCAGTGTTCAGCATCGAAGTCATTGCTGTTTTTGGTGATGCCCAGGCCTGGCAGTGCAGCCTCTCCTGGTTCTCCCAGCTGGTGTTCCCAGCCCTTGTTTGGCAGGAGGTGACTGGAATGACAAGTGTTTGTGGGGGAGAACCCAATTAGCAAAGGAAAGGTAGAGATCTCTGTAGCAAAAAGTAAGAATTCTTGAAGGAAACGCTGTGATATTTCACCAGCTGACTCAAAATTTGCCGTTTGAAGGCAACAGCTGCTCATGCACAAAATTTATTTATAAGTATTTATATATATATATTTTATATATAAATATATGCCTTTATATATATTTATTTTTATTTATACGAGCCAAACGTCAGCAGTGGAGTCAAGACCAACCACGTAGGATATAAAGAATCCATGAGCATCATTTAGGTCTGTTATTCAAGAGGGTCTTGAACATCTTGTTGTTTTAAATTGTGCCAAGTGAAAAAAAATAGGTTGGCACACGAGAGGCTGAGCTTTTGCCATGTGTGTTGGATCTGCCACTGGAACGGAGTGGTGACATCCAAAACCTCCCCTCGCTAATTCTTCCGTTGTGGAAACCACGTCTTGCTTTCCAAATGTTTTCAGTATCTGTTGGAAACATGAGCCTTCAAAATAATTTTTGGGGGACCGGATTTGTCAGCCCCATTTTAAATTAATCCCGTCTCGGTTTATGACTCCTCTTTAGGGCAGTCATGCAGTTGGGGTTTTTAAAACTTGGATCCAGTCGTACTTTGTGATTGTTTGCCCTTCCCCCCTCCAAATAAATAAATGTTTGTCCTGCTAATGCTTTGCTTTTGAGGTGATGAGCATCCTGTGCCAAATACTGATTGTCCTCCAGAGAGCAGTTTTTGATAAGTTAAGTTTGACTTTTAATTCTTTACTTATTGAGAGAAGGAAGATAGAAGAGGAAATTTTGCCCTATTTTAAAAGTTATCAAGCTCTAATAACTGCAGCTTCTCAGTCTGGATTTGGTTCTTATTTACTGCACCAAAACCATTATTATTTCTGAAATTTCTGAAGCACTTGGCAGAAATCCTGCAGCAGTGCACTCCTGCTCAAGAAGCTCTTCTGGGCTGAAGATGAGGCTGTTTCTTTAATTTATCCTCTTATTCTAAGACTGAGACATGGGGAAATGCACCTTTTGGGAATGACCATTCCAGCTGTGGTGCAAACTGGAGGGACGTGGTAGCAGAGCAAAAAGAAACGTAAATAGTTTGAATTAATCGTTATTTTATGTCATAGAAGTTAAAGCAGGAGTTGAAACAGAAATCTTCTGTAATTTGATAATATTTTGACTGGACACATGCAGTTCCCTTCAAATAAAGTAGTTCAATAAAGGGGAATAAAAAAACCAATTCTTGCTCTTCCAAGGAGACAATTTGCTTTGTGATGCAGTTGGTGCTCAAAATTAAATATATATTTCTCCCAAGGCAGGATTTTATATACATAAATTAATGCTCTCCAAGAAACGGGCCTTGCTTTGACCTACCAGAACATTTAACCCCCAGTAAATGCAACTTAATTCTTTCTCTGTGGCAAAACCTGCGTGTCCACAACAATCCTTCTCCTGCTGGTTGGTTGAAGGATCCGGAGGGAGGGAACATCTGAACTGGTTATCTGATGCTTATCAAGCACTAGATTAAATGTTGGCCTTTTGGAGATGCAGGTGTGGAAAATTGGCTGGTGGGGCAGAAATCAGCATGAGGGAGCAGTGAAACATCTCAGAGCCCTCTGCCTTCCAGGTGGTTCTTGCTTTTCTCTGCCTTGGAGAGAACCTGCCCCAGAAACGCTTGGAGATAAATAAGCGGAAAGAAAAAGGCCTCCATATTTGTGAATTTTTGTGTTAGAACACTTGTCTGAAATCTCTAGAGAACCTTCAGTGTGGTGAATACATGTGGTTTGGGGGCTCTTCTGGTGGAGTGTGTTGTACCTTCTTTAAGAAGACCCAAAGAAAGGCAATTATGGTGGAACATTTCGGTGCTGGCCGCTGTACAGAGCACTGACTGCAGAGAGGGATCCAGGCTTGGGTCAGGCCAGGGATCACCAGGAAATTTGTGTAGCTCCCTGCTTGGGATTTACAGTCCTGGAGGGATTCTGTCCAAGCTCATCATAAATAGCTCTGCCACGACCTGTATTTTCTGTAGCTGGCTTGCAGAGGTTCCACTAGATTGACATTTAATTTGTTTGCACTAAATTACTTTGCATCAACACACAGCTCTTAAAAAATCCTCTAGTGCAGAGTGACCCCTTTCACCCTTTTCCTACCATTTTCCTGCCTGCCCTGCTCTTTTTTTTTTGCTTTTCTGGCTGCTCAAAACAGCTCAAAGTTTTCTGTCTCGCTCTTGGGTTAACTCTCCGTGGATTTTGCTTCCTCCAACACCTCGCTGTGCTAAAAAAAAAGAACAACAACCAGGGGAGGACATTCCTAATTCCACAGCCCCCCTGGGCACTGTCCTAATAAAAACCCAGCAGGACCCAACTGAAATGAGGTTGTTTTATGCAGGTGGCTCGGCAGGGCCTCTCCAAGCCGAAAAATCGCGAGGTTTGCTCGTGTTTATAACCTGCTTTATCACGGCAAACAAGCCAAAGAACCCTCTGGGGAGCCCCTGTCCCCTGAGGGGACAATAGTTTTCTCCCCAGGTGTGTTTTAGCCACTGAAATCAGGTAAAAACCAAGGGCTGGTTCAGAGCTGCAGCTGGAGCTCGTTGAGATCTGCCCCAGGCGAGCCCAGCTGGTGCGAGGAGCATCTCACTGGGGCTCCAGTGTTCCTGGGACTCCTTCTGCTGTTTCCACACCCCCCCCAATCTTTCCAGGTGGTTTTTACACCTGTGTCTCATTAGGAATATTTTTCCTTTTCCTTCCCCCACCCCTTCTCTGTCTCTGAAGATTGAGTTACTCCTTCAGCCGGGGTGTTACAGGTATTCTTCACTGCTGGCCCTGTGCTGTAATTGTTTTGTTTTCTCTGTGTGGGTTTTGGACATTTTACTGCCTGAGGTTTGGAGTCGGTCTGGGAAGCTGTGGGGCAGACAGTGGATTGATTCCTCAGGAATTCCGGGGGTGTGGGAGACCTGCAGTGGGGTGGGGTGGGTTTTTAAGCCGGAGCAGCAGAATTCAGCCCCAGCTCTTGCCTTGTGAAAGGATGTATTTTGTGGGGAGGAGGCAGGAGAGGTAATTAAGGTGGTGTTTGGGAGCAGGGGGTTGTGAGCATCCTTTGTGCAGGGGCACAGTGAGTGACTTGTCTCTGGTGTGATAAACTGTTATTGCAGGTTTAAAAGCTCTCCATAATAGGCAGAGGCGCAGAAAAATCTCCCCACAGGCTGCGTTAATATTCATTACGGAGTTACCAGCACTGCAACGCTCCAAAACAGACAGAAATACAAATCCAGGCAAGAAGAAACTTCGTGGGGGTTGAATCCGAGGCCTCTCGGATCTAAAAGTAGCGGCTGCGCTTTCGGAGCTGAGGAGTTTTGGCAGCAGGAGTAACAGCACTTCTCTCCTTCCAGCTACTAAAAAAAAGGCAAGTAAAATATAGCATTGCAAGGGCTTTATGTTTTGAGCTCCATAAATTCAGTTGGAAAAGTCTCCTGGCACTGGTTTCTTGGGCAGCCTGTCACCCAGCCCATATAATCTGAAGTGATGTGCCAAAACCTGTCGCTTCTGAGGGCTCCTAAAACCCACTGGTAGATTGTCTTCATGATGAAATACCTCCCTCAGTGTGTGTGTGTGTGGGGGGGCTCCTGTGTTAAACTAAATTTTCCCTGTTAAAGCACCGCTCTGGTTAAAAGGAAACTCTGTCTGTGCATCTCTGAATTCGGGCAGCGTTTGTAACGCTGACGTGTCTTGTTCTTGATTTTATTCGTGGTTTAATGTTTTGGTGATGGTTTTGTGAGTGAGAGTCTCCTTTTGTAGATAGGAAGTGGCTAAAACGGAGCAGTGTGTTCCTAGAAAAACTGTGGTACTGGAAGGGATGAGGGATTGTCTCCACACCAGTGGCTGGAATGGGAATTACTGGGGGAAAAGGAGCTCGAGGGGTCTCAGATGGTGTTTCTTCTGTGCTGGGCCACCACACAGCTGGCTCAGCTCTAAGGTGAGGTGGTGGTGATAAGAGAAAATAACCAATAAATCTGTGCCAGGGAAAAAATAAATGCTTCTCATTTAACAAGTCCACTTGAAAATCACCAGGAGTTATGTAAATAATACCCTTTGAACTCTTCCCTCCACGTGTTTGAGGGGAGTGTTGTTGCCAATCCTGCAAAAGAGGAGGAAGGTTTGCTCATCTGCCCTGCAAAAATTCTCTTTAGGTCCATCATTTTTACATGATCTAGTTGTAAAATCATCCCATACTCCTTTTTTTTTGGTTCACCTGAATGTGATATCTCCATAAATGTATTTGGTGGGTGAAGCTGGAGCTCAGGTGCCTTCATTGAACCCCATATCAACAAAAATCAATCTTATCAGTATTAATAAGTCTCAATAAATGTCATTCTCACTGAAGTGACACCCCATGGCATTTGTGTAGTGGCTTTGGTTCTCTTGGCCCCACTGGGTTGCATTTTGTGTGTTCTCAGCTATCACAGTTTATTTTCACTTTGTAATTAAAAACGTGTGGGGTTCCAAATGGGCTTTTCTTGCTCCCTGACCCGTTTGGCACCATCTCAGCTGTATTTATGCATTTTTAATTCCTTTAATGTGAAAGCAGGCGTCTTGTGTGATGTTTGCTTTTGTGTTGGCCCTCCAGTGTGGCAAAAAAGTGAGAGAAAAATCAAAGGTTGTCTAATAATAGCTGGGAGTTTTCTAAATATGGCCTCAAACACTGCGTTTTCTTGTAGCAATAATGATGGGTTAATTAGTTTTACTCCTCTGTGGTAGGTGGAAATCAGCTCAGACCTGATGAGTTTGAGACCCAAGGGGCTACAACTATTCGGTGGTTGGGGTCTGTTTATTTTTAAATTGTCTAGGCTGGGTGTTTTAAGGTGAATTTTTGTCTATTTAAGTGTGGTGAATGCAGCCTGACTGCAGTGGAATCAGTCTGAGCACCAATAGATTAGTAACTCATACTAAAGTTTCTTCATTGCTGTGACTAAAACTAGAACTGTGACTAAAATCAGCCAGAGCAAAATAAAAGGCAAATATTTTTTTTAATTTATTTTTTTTAAAAGTGCAGTTAAGATTATTGTATTTGTAAATTATATATATATAAAAAGTTGTGTATTATAGAACTTCCATTGAGAAAAATGGTCTTAATTTGGACTTTTTAAATGGAAGTTAAAAAAATATTTAAGTTCCTGCAGAGGAACCGTGTTTGCAAAGGACTTTTCAGCTCCTGTTTGCTGGAGTGTGAGATGTTTATAAGGGTCCCAGTCACAGAGTCCACCCCACCAGGAGGAAATTCCAGGCCTTGGAGCGTTGGTAGGGACAGTCCCATTCCCAGAGCAGCCCTGCTGGGGTTGGGATCAAGATCTGTGTCCCTGTGAAAATGTTTGGCTGTTCTGGAGTGTCCCTGCCAGGAAAAGAAAAGCTTCACATTTAGCAAGTTCGCTTGAAAATCGCCAGGAGTGACACAAAGAATACCCTTTGAACTCCTTCCTCCACCTGTCTCGGGGAAATGTTGTTGCCAAGTCCTGCAAAGGGGGAGGATGGTTTGTTCATCTGCCTCATCTGCCCTCCAAAAAGTCTCTTCAGGTCGGTGCTGACGCTTAATTTGAAACCAGGGATGATGTTCCTGCATCAGGTTTCCAAAACAGATCGTGCTGTGTCCAGCACTGACCACTGCCAGTCCAAAAGAAATGTTAATAGAAATTTGAAAGGGGAAAAAGTTACCTGTTGTGTTTATAAAAATAAAGGTGCCAGTCTCTTCTGGCTTTGTTTTAAATAAAACCCTCCAGACAGACCTGCCTGTGACAAAACACACTCGGGGGTGTTGCTTTATCAGCATTTAGTTTGTGGCAGAGCTTGTGGAAATAGGATAAAAGTTACTTTATACTTCAGTCTGGGGAGAACCAGCCACAAAAAGGGTGTTTTTATGATAAATCCACAAGGCAATCAAGCTGTTGGTGAGGGAGAAATGGATAAAACAACTTAATAAGAATCCCTGTGCACCCCGAAATGGCTTCAGATTGCAAATTTGAGGGGCGAAAACTGTAATTACTTAAAAGTTCTCAAGACTCAAGGAGAGATTTTAAATCAGAATTGCTGTTCTCTTAAAACCTGATACGAAGCTGTAATAGGTAACAACCTCTTGGAGAGGTTAAGGTAACTAATAATGAACCTCAAATTCTATAATTGGTTCCCTGCAAAATCAATTACACCTCCAAGTAAACCAACTGTAGAAATAATAGAGTGGGGTTATCACTGTAGTTTTCTGAATTTTCCTTCCAGAACCTAAAGAAATTAATTTTTTCAGCCCCAAATAAACCTTCTGGGAATATATCAATAGGTTGCTCGTCAGTAAGGATTGTAATATATTGTCTAGTTTCGTAAGGAATTTGAGGAGTGAGGGAGTTGTCCTTGGAAGCGCTTGTTGAGCTCCTTTCACTGCTTTTATTTTGACCCCTGAGTCGATGTTGCTCCGTATTTTTGACCTCTTTGTCTCAAAGACAATCCAAGGTTCCAATTCACCCTTCCAGGGATCTGATTCCTGCCCAAAGTTGGTATTTAGGCTGGCTCTCCTGCCTTGGGGTGTGCAGGGCTGTCCCCACAGACTCCCTGCACCTTAAACAGACACTGAAAACAGTAACCACCTCCAGCATGGGAGGGAAAACAAACCAGGTTTTGGTTTGCTTTTCACCTCTGTGGCCCGTGGCAACCACTTACACTGGGGTTTCGGTATTCCCGTGTTTTCATGCCTGATTTGCAGATTATCACATCCTTGCAGCATCTTTCTTCCAAAAACTTCACCCTCCCTGGTATTTGTAACCATCTTTGCTCTCCTGACCCGAGTTGACTTCGAGTTCAGACCTCTTGGTGCTCCTGTGTCTCATCTTTTCCTGGGTTATCTCCCCCCTCACGTTCTCCCTCCTTTTGCAGTGCTTTTGTTCTGTGGGAGAGGCCCTGGAAGGTGCCCCTTGGCCCTTCTGTTTCTGCTTTACAGCTCAGCTGTGCCCATTTCCCCCTCTGTTCTCCTGAGCTCTGGTGTTCGGGGCCAGCTCCTGCTCATCCATCACTGTTAGATCCTAATTTCCCTGACTGACACTCCATATATCTGAGGGCTAAATTTTGCACCACCTTGACACACTCTCATTAATTTCCTGGAACTTGGGTGTGTTTTGTCTTTATGTTTTTATGGTGTTTCCCAGCTGGTTTATAAGTAGGGAGGGACTTTCTCTGGTCATTAATTCCCTCTTGGCTCCACTTGTTGATAGTCCTGAGTTCTGTTACTGTCCTGCCTGTCTTTTCCTGCTGGGAAAGAGCCCTGGATTCCCACTGCCTCCTTCTTATCTCTGTGTATTATTTCTACACAGATTCTGTGGGTTTGGGAGGAGCTTGTGTCATTTCATTCCAGTGAACTGTGATCTTTGATTTTATAGGATGAGTGTGCAGCCTTCCAGCAGAGCTCAAAGCAGGTTGGAGAATGAGTGTGATGAGAAAAAAACAGATACTACTACTAATAAAATATTTTTATAGTCCTCTGGAAACATATTCCAGTATTTTACTTTTTTTTTTGTCAACTTTACACATTAACTGCTCACTGTTTTAGCAACATCCGACTGTGCTTATCGTTGAATTACAGACTGATCTGGGTTGGAAGAGACTTAAAGCCCATCCAGTTCCACCCCCTGCCATGGGCAGAGACACTTTCCAGGAGCTCAGGTTGCTCCAACCTGGCCTTGGACACTTCCAGGGATCCAGGAGCAGCCACAGCTTCTCTGGGCAACCTGTGCCAG
>JAYRBT010000402.1:0-12668 GCA_036023395.1 Myiotriccus ornatus | reverse complement strand
GGGAAGTGGTCACAGCACCAAGCCTGCCAGAGTTCAAGAAGCATTTGGACAATACTTTCAGGCGCATGATGTGACTCTCAGGGATGGTGCAGGGCCAGGAGTTGGACTCAGTGATCCTTGTGGGACCCTTCCAACGCAGCATATTCTGTGATTCTTTGACTTGGCTAAATCAAGGTGTACTATTCATCATTCATTTTATGTGTAGCTGTTGATGGTGATCTGTTCTCATGTGTCTCCGGACATTCTTTAGCAAATTTCCAGGATTCACTCTTTAGTGCTGCCTGATAGCTCCCAAATTGTTACCTATATCACTGCCCCACCCACCCCCCCAAAGATGTTCTGAACCAGATCCTGGATTTACTGGTGTGTATGTACCCAGAAAGGCATGTGTGCCTTAGCCCCATAAAAGGGGCTGGAGGACATGTTTGGAGAACAGAGGCTTGCTTAACAAAAGGTTAATTTTCTTTGAGTTCATAACAGTTAAACTTTGGAGAACATTAAGTCTTATCTTGGTTACAGCTTTGTTGAATGAAGGAGGATCTGATAAATGTTACGGTGACTCTTTGCTTCCAGCGAGGAGTTTCTTTGTTGAATAAAAATTGTGCAGTATCACTGAACTGATCTGGTCAGTGTCCAAGATTTAAACTGTCTCAGGGGATGTATTGCTGACATTCTCTGTGGCCTGTTTAGGTATTTCTGTTTACGGATGTGTAGAGTGATGTATTTGCAGTGCAGTGAGACTGCACTTCCTGTGGGTTGAATGGTGTTGCTTAACTGTGGTCAGCTGAATTCCTTGGACAGGAGTTGGACTTTTGTAATGTAATGTCAATATATTTTGCCAACAATAGCTGGCAGTGAATGCACATGCAAGGCTAGCATGAAATAATTTCTGATGGTGTATTAAATATCGTGAACTCTGTTCTTAATCTTTTTCTGCTTAGTTCTGACAAAAATGAGCTGCAAAAATGGCTTTGTAATTATCCATTGCAACTTCCATACTAAGTCTTCACTAGTGAGCAGGAATGTGAATTGTGCAGAACTGTGAATTATGCAGGTTTTAGAAAGGTAATGGACAGGCATGCTTCGACTTCAGAATACTTTTTCAGAAATGTAGTAGCTGACACCAGTTTTCTTAGACTCTGATACGAAAATTTAAGTATCAACCTTTTTTTTTTTCAGATGGAGCAATTGTCAGATGAAGAGCTTGACCATGGTGCAGAAGAAGATAGTGATAAGGAAGACCAGGATCTGGACAAGATGTTTGGGGCCTGGCTGGGTGAACTGGACAAACTCACACAGGTGAGGGATATTTCAAACATCTCACTGAAGTATTACCATTTTTTTCAATTGGATGATACCTACTCAGCACTGCTGCTTGCAGCAAGGTAAACTTTAGCCTGTGACCAGTTCAGTAATCTTTAAAAGTTTGTAAATTGGCTTCTTTTCCCCATGTCAAGATTGTTAAATTAATTTTTCACAACTTTCTAAGTTTGACCTTTCCCAAAGGGTATGATTCCTTCTGGAAACTATGGAATTGGTATTTGGTCCTTGTGTATGTAAAGAAACATGGACTTTAGCTGACTAGAGATAGGCTGTATCTCCAAACATGTGGTTTGACGTTGTTCAGCTGTGACAGCATTTATTTGTCACACCTGAACAGCAATAAGGAACAGGAAATTGTGAACGTTTCCACTGCTGACACAGTAAAGTGACCTGATACACCCTAGAGGACTCATCATTGTTCCAGAGTACTCTTCCTGCATGAGAGAAGCAGCTGATAGGATATCTTTTGGCACCTCCAGCTTTCCAGTGCTTTTCCTTTCCTTTCCTTTCCAAGCAGGTCTTGCGTTTTGCATGGTTTGCCTATCCTGGGGTGATGGGCCATTTCTCTGTGACTGCCTGCAGGGTTTTTTCAGCTCTGTGAGTTGGCCCTCCCGAGTAGCGAATTTAGTCTTCTCCTTGTGTATCATTAAGCAAAGCTATGGTAACTGAAGAGTAGACGGTATGGTAGAGAAGAGGCAGTTTTTCTCATCTTCGTCTTACCCAAAGACTGAAGGAAAATTGAGCTATTGATGACAAATTTCAAATTCAGGCTCGTCTGTTATATTCTAGTTAAATCTTTGCCTGCAGGTTCTAAATGTATATAGCACTATAGGGGAAAGTAATTTTTTTTCTGAACTTGTACATGCAGGGCAGTAAAGAATCCTGCTTTTTGAAATGAATGGAAGAGTCTGACATGAATCTGTATATATAAATTCTTGCTGCGTTTTTAACTTCATCTGAAGGATCTAGTGATAAGTGAAAACCATTTTGAAGGTTTGGGCTTTGAGTGAAATTTGAGTGAGGATCTTCACAGAAGAACTCAGTGGGTAATTGGCCTTGAACCTCTTGTTCTCTGCCCTGGTTTTTTCATATATAGCAGCCTAAAAAGATCAGCATATTTTAGTTGGGTGTTATAGCTACGCTGTTGACGTGCAGATTGCAGGTCATGTCTCAGTTTGTTGTGGGTCCATGCAAACTTTTTAAAACCTGCTAATGGGTGGTTAACAGGGGACCCCCATTATTCGTTTTTCACCTTCATATTGCTTTTCAACACAGTCTGCAACATAGCCTGACAGTTGCCCTTCTATCTTTTGCAACTACTGAGAAATGACATTTCCCCTGAAACTTTGACCTCATATTGTTTTGTATAAACAAGTTCATGGAGTTAGTTGTGTGTCAGTTAGTTTATTTGGAAAATGATCAGGTCTTGATGCAGCCTAATGAAGTCCCAATAAAGAGGGGTGATTAGAGTTAATGAGATCTAAAGTGCATTCTCCTGTAGTCTCAGCATTTGTTGCTGTTTATCAGCTGGACTTCCAAGAGCAGTAGGAGGAAAGGTTTTTTGTCCCTGAGGTCCTTGAACTTTAACTTCCTTTTTAGATTTCATAAATGTTTACTTTAAGGGGATTTCAAGTAAGACCCAGATTCCTCTCCAGATGTAAGTGCTTTTTAAAAGATTTTAAATTGTTAAAATGCCCATGAGATCATTGGAATTCACTTTGCCCTCTTTAACTGTTGGTCTAACAAAAGTGTTATAAAATGAAGTTGCAAATCTGCAGCATGTGGGAGCCATGTTTGGCAAGGAGGATTAACACTTACACTGCTTAAGTTATCCTGCTCTACGGTGCAGCTTAAATGAAGGAAATCTTACCTAGCTTCTCATGACCATTCAGAACTAACCTTTTGGTGCTGTTTCAATTTTTAGCAGTTCTCCAAAATGCTGTTTTAACAATGTAATGTTCTATGGAGAATGTGCTCCAGGGAACAGTAAAAGAGAGAATATCACATGTATTTTCAAGGAGGTGAAATAAATAACTTTAATAATAATAAAGTCAGTAAAACACATTTTAGATATTTTTAACCAGGATAGATTTGCTTTACAGGAAATCTTTTGTAGCAGGAATGAGCCCAAACTTGCCTCTTCTGTCTCTGAGGTTATAGGTAGATTCCCCCCCTGCCCCCCGCTATTCTGTCTCGGACAACACAAAAGCTTCATCAGAGGTGAGCTTCTTTCCATCTGATGGAAGACAAGTCTTCAACACTGTCTTCTCATTTAATAATGATTGACTCACTAATTGATTTTGGTGGGGGGGCGGTCAGGGACATGGACGGATGGACAGACGGTTAAGTTTGGTCTAGGCTGAGGAGAGAAGGGAGTTTAGTGAGGATAAATATTAGGAGAAAAAATAGTGCATTTAGTTGTTTAACAAAAGTTGAGTAAAGATGTAGAAAATGAAAATAAAAAGCTTAAGTGAGAAACTTTATTCTGTTGGAGCTCGAAGATGCTTTTCCTTCAGACAAGCATATCAATACAAGCACTGCTTAATTCAGACATTCTGCAGGTCTGTTGAGTTTCAGTGGTGGCAAGAGCTGGATTCCCCATGTAACTCTTGTCACTCCAGGGGCAGCAGCTCCTGGCCCTGTCACCAGCTGGATCGCAGTGCCCTACTGCTTGCTTCTTACACAAATCCTGGTATTTATTAAAATGTTATATATTGTACCCACATTAGCCTTCATAACATAACAAGTCAAGATTAGAAATAAAGAAATGTCTCTTTTTTTAACCTATACTAGTTTTTCTAAAAAAATGTGTCCTACATAAACTGGCTGGGGATTGCTTTCACAATTTAACATTATTCACAGGAAAGGCTCATTGAAAAAAATGTCTGAATTTAGCCAATTTAAAATCCCTTTTAATAAAATAGAATTCTTCAGTGAATGTTTTTATGTGCTTACGCCACGATTATGCTCATAAGCTAATGATGCGTATCTTGGGATATCACAGGCTGAATGTGTTTAGATCCTTGCTCTGTTTGCTGCAGAGAAATTGTTACAGCTAAGCCAGCTGTCCATGTTTCAAAATGAGCTAGCATGTAACAGCGCTTAAAAAAGCACGTGGAATATGCTTCCTTCCTTTGATTCAGCAAAAACCAGAATGTGTTTAACACCTTTTCTTTATTGCATATCTGAAGCTAAATCTCTGTTGTAGGACAATGTATGGTTTTAGTCTAAAGCCTGAAAAAGAGGGTTGGGTTTTTTTATGTGCCAGGAGATTTTGAAAAATTTCTCTTAGAGAAAATTAATTCTCATTCATCTTAAAGATTTGCTTGTCCAATTCCTTGTCAAACTTTATTTTGCCCTTTATTTTATCTTCTTCAGAGTTTGGATACGGACAAGCCTGTGGCACCAGTGAAGAGATCACCTCTCCGTCAGGAAACCAATCTTGCCAACTTCTCATATCGCTTCTCCATGTACAATTTAAATGGTTTGTTGAATTATTTACCCCCGAAATATTAGTTTAAGAAAAAAAAAATTATTCCAGCTACAAATGAAAACCTTAATTTAAAAGCCTGAATATGTATATAGTGTTTGTTTGTTTCTTTGCCTTTTAAAGCAGTTGCATTGCTTTTGCAATTTAGCAAATGTTTAGCAAAACACCCGCACTTTTTTTAAAAGTTGAGGCATGATGCTCTGCAGATGTATTTTTAAATTGGTTCACAGGAAAGCAGTTTTAACTTCTCAAACATAATCTGCACACTCATAGATTTCTTTTGCTGGCAAATGTGTTTAATCTTAACAGTGTGAAAGGTGCACTGGTCAAGAGTAGTAGTGCAAATAAACTTCTGCTTAGCAGTGAGCAGAGATCTTGCAATACAGATGGGAAAAGGAAATGCTGCTTCCTTTACTCCCTTACCCTAACTGTTCGATTTGATAACACAAAGTGAAGAGTGGCAAATGAAATAACTCTGCACATACTGACAGCTGTTGTTTGTTGCAGAAGCCCTGAATCAGGGGGAGACTGTGGATCTGGATGCCCTCATGGCTGATCTCTGTTCCATAGAACAGGAGCTCAGCAGCATCGGGTCTCATTCAGCAAACAATGCTGCAGTGAAACGTCCTGCCACAGAACCCAAAGCTCAGAAACCACCTGCTAGTCGACCTTCTACTAAGCACAGCAGCGTGAAAGGATTATCCTCCTCCTCTAAGGTGACTAGACCGTCACATGCCAACGTGTCTTTGGATGACATCACCGCACAGCTGGAGAAGGCCTCTTTGAGCATGGATGAGGCAGCCCAACAGTCCATTGCAGAAGACACCAAACCAGTGGTTACTGCTCAGCACAGGAGGACAGCATCTGCTGGCACGGTGAGCGACGCTGAGGTGCGCTCGATCAGTAACTCCTCCCGCTCCAGCATGACCTCTGCAGCTTCCAGCATGGACTCCTTGGATATCGATAAGGTGACGAGACCTCAGGAACTGGACTTGACGTCGCAGGGGCAACCAATCACTGAGGTAGAGTGTCACTAATCCAAGGTTTTTGTTCGGTTTGGGTCTTTATCTTCAGACTTAGACAGCCCACCCCATCCCACCCCATGCCCCACGATACAACTCCTGGCTAAACATCTGCAGTGCAGTGGGCTAGATTAAAGACTAAGATTGCTAATTGCATGGACTGCACTTGCTGTAGCTGCTCCTTTCTCTGGTTTTGGCCCTGTCTGCAAGGCAGCTCTTCTTTTAAAGAATGTGTTTTGGTTTTTTTAAGAGCTTTCTGCATTTCTTCTTCCTCCTAAGCCAACCATGCATTTTAATGTTTTTATACTTAGTATTTTTATTCTAAGTAAATCTCATATATTGCTTTTAATTTCAATCTGAGGAGTGCACATCTGTGAAAAAAAGAAAGTACAATTGAAAAACTGCATTCCTGTTACAGTACAGTTAATACCTGAAACACATGGAGCAATTTATGAATGGCTATCTGGAGCTATACTGTACCAATCATTTGCTGCTACTTAATATTCTTGTTTAATGTATGACAGGGAGACCTCTTTGAAGCAATGCACAAAACAGCAAAACAACTGGGCTGCAATAGAACAATAGCAGATGCTAATTTGGAATTTTGGTTTCTTGATGTTGCTTAATCAGAGAGGCAACTTCAGTAAAAAAAAAAAACAGCAGTCTGGTGAACATTAAAAATGCTGGTTACTTGTGAGAGGAAGTGGGAAAAATGTTATGGTGAATTTTGAAAACTTTAACTAGAAGCTATCTCGTAGAAATATCCTCTTAAACAGAAATCTGACCTGTTCAAATGTCAGTTGTACTAATATGCATGTTCCCTTAGAAGAGAGAAAACTGGAACAAGCTGAGTTTATTCTAATCAATAATTAACACTAATTTGAATGAGCAGTGCTGAAAGCATGGTTCTGCACATCTGCAGCAAAAGTTCATCTGATGTAGAGTGAATGATGCAGGCTTGTCAGTCTAATGATCAACTCATCAAGGTCACACTTCAATTTAAATCTTTATTTGAAATAGTGAGAAAGTAATGAATAGTGGTTTAGTTAAACTTCCTTTTTGTATAAAAAGTTGGTGTTCAGTATGTTTTTACTGGAGATTTTTTGTATTGAGTGAAGAAAAACATAGATAGAAATGTGTCCTTTGCTCTTTGAAAAGTTAAAATGCAAACCTTTGCATTATTGCTGTAGGCCTAAGTGTTCAAGCCAGCCTATGACTGTCATTGATTATATTGCTTGTTTGTCTATCATTTTCATTCTGTGCTATGACAAGGCTTATTTTTGGGTGGGTTTTTTTTTTTTTGCATCTCTGACTGTCATTCATGGTTATATATATCTTTTATTATGTAAAAAGTTAGGCAATCTTGCATTTTTGTCTCTTTTCAGGCTACAAAGATGATTTATATGAATTAGTCACTCTGACTTCCATAGCCCAAGAAAAATATGAAAATTGCATTTCTTAATTTTTAGAAATGCAAGGTGTTTTCTGCAGTTGATTTTGCAGGTCTCCCTCTAGATTCTCTCTTTTACTTCCGGAGTGATAGGCCAATTCTTTCTGCCAATTCTTTCTGCCATGAATAATCAACAAACCACCTGGTTCACTTAAGTAACTTGGTGGTGGTGAATCAAGGGACAGGAGTCAAGAAGTGGCTTTGTCTTTGCACGAAGCTAATCTATATCGTTGCAAGTGTTGCAGTTGCTTTCTCAGTTGCTTTCTGAGCTCCTTGGCCACTGACTGCAAGGCTCAAAATCATCCCCAAAAGCTCTTCTCAGGGACATGTGAGCACTGCCTTTGTAAACCCAGTGATTGCTTCTCGTATAAGAATGTGGCTATTGTTTCTCTTCCCAGATAAGTTGATAAGAATGATTCCTTTGAAGAGGGTAACCAGAAGTGTTGGTAATTTGAGAGCCAGATTCTTCTTCCCTCTTTAGAGCAGAAACCTCTGCACTCACTAACTGTGCTGCTTTGTTTTTGCTCAGTCTGTTCTTTTGAATTTCAGTAGCCTGAGGAAGGTGTTCAACTCTGAGACATTTTCCCCAGGATTACAGAATTGGTATTCAGCTACTCAGTATTAAAACTGTTACATGATGGGTTGGGACGTTTTACTGAGAAGTAGCTTTCTTTTCTCATCACTCATGAACGGAAAAGGGGAAAATAGTTTTTTGAGATTGTGACAGATTCTGTGGTAGTGTTTTTTTAATGAAATCCTCCTTTTAAATGGATTATTTGGAAGAATCATTGGGTATCAACAAAGCTTTTATTTCCTTTTTCATTCATTTAATGCCCGAAAACTAGTTTAAAGGTTTGTTAATCCTCATGGCTGGGTTGTAAACCAAAACACCTCTTACTGGTAGGGCTGAATTGTACCTTCCCACCTACACAGTTGACTCAAAGGTGCTGCTTCTAGTAGAGAACATCCCTCTGAGAAAATAGCCTTTGAAGAAGACCTAGTGCCCATATAGGGAAAAAATCCAAACGGTTTTCATGCAGAAAGTTGGAGAGGCTATTCTTTCATGGCCACAGCAGATCTGTTTTGAGATTTGTTATTCTAACATAGTGCTTCAAGTTAGCCCTTTTGCCCGTCTTCCTTGAGACTGCCTGTAGTTGAGCTGACCTTTAAAATTTCTCTTTGCTGCCGTGGCTCTTATCACAGAGGTCGGTGTCTTGGCAGCTCTGCCCTTTTGACCGATCCTCTCTGTCCTCTCCTGGCACTAGAGGTACTTTGAAAAGTCATCCTTTCTTCTACAACTTGATGTTATGCTCTTCCTAAGTAAAACGGAAGACGGTTTTGATGGGAGGAAGTGCTTGTCTGAAAAAGGAAACTCTAGGTGGTTCTATTGACCAGGACCATCCTTGTTCTCATTCTGAATTTGCCTTTATGCCAGTTTTGGAGGAGTTGACTGGAATTCCCTGGGTTGTCTAAAATTGTGGGTTTATTAGTTGCCATCATGATTTATTTTCTTTAGTAACAATTCTCAACACTATGTCTTTATGACCTTTATCTCTTTATGAACATTAATGTCTTCAAAGACTATTGCTTTGAAATCTCAAGGTCTTGTCTTGATGGTACTAAGTGTTTTCTGACTGCACTTATGTTCTTGTCTTAAGTCCCCCTTAAGCATTGTTGAGTAAGGAGAAAAGTTGTTTCTACCCCACCCTAAACCCCATAATTTTTTGTTAAAATGAAATTTGTCTTTGACAAAATGATTCCCCAGATCCTTGCTTGAACGGTATTCTTTCTTAAATTGGTAGGTTGCATTTAATTTTCTATGTCTTTATTTGTATAATGAGTGGCATACCCTTAAAAACTTTGTTTCTGTATGTGGGATACTTTGCTTGAATATAGACTGATGAAGTGAAGTAATAGCATGAGCTAAAGTGGGGGAAGTGATGACTGTATGACTGACTTGTCCCTTCCACCCACATTATCTTTTTCCTTCTTCCTTTGGCCCCTGTGACAGCAAGGAGTTGTCTCTGTTTCAGTGAGCTGTGCTGGAGCAATAGGAGAAGAAAGCAGTGGGGAGAGAATAGAGAAGTGTGTCGATGATGCTCATGTAGCTGTTTGTGTCTGACGGGTGAAAGGGTCCATTCATGGACGGTCATTGTTCCTGTCCTGCACATACTCAGAGAAGAGGCTGCAGATAAGTTTGCAGTCTGCCATCTGGTCTGGCACAGCACAGCACCACCCCTGCCCTCCCAGCTCGACAGAGTTCTTTATGTCCGTAACCCAGTTTGCACAGCTGAGAGATTCTGGCTTACATCTGAAGATAATGCAAAATGTAGCAATCAGTAACGCTGCATGATTTTTTTAAAAATTGTATTTTATTTTTTAGCTTTTACTTAAATTCGTTGTAGGCTTAGGCTTGACGTAAAAAGAGGTGAAAATTATGACAAGGGACTGACTGCCAGTGCATTACAGCTACAAGTGCTTCACTT
This sequence comes from Myiotriccus ornatus, assembly GCA_036023395.1. Classification (NCBI taxonomy): domain Eukaryota; kingdom Metazoa; phylum Chordata; class Aves; order Passeriformes; family Tyrannidae; genus Myiotriccus; species Myiotriccus ornatus. The sequence goes on along the minus strand of JAYRBT010000402.1, from coordinate 2,897 downwards.
GACAGAGAAGGCAGCAGTATAGAGTAAACATTAATGTTTCTTTTGGGGGGGAAAAAGGGAGCTTTAGAGGCATGACAGTTATTAGGGACTGTTGTGTAAGCTCAGCACACGTAGATAAATCTGTGCTGGCTGATAGCTCCCGTGGGAGAAAATGGAAAACTTGAGAGGGGCACGAAGAGAAACAGAGTTTGTGTTTCGTAGCAATTTTGTCATGGTTCTTGTATGAACATGTTGGCACTTCACTTGCCTACACAGTGGCATAATAGGGAAAGTTTGGTACCCATTTAGAATTACTGAGGGTCATGTTTTATGTGGGATTGGTAAATGTTACATTGTGTGAAAGTGCAGTTGACTGCGAATATATGCAGAGAAATCAACTGATAATATGATCTTTGGCAGGCAACGGTGTCTAAAAGTAGAGTTGGATTGCTGAACCTCACCTATTATTTGTAGGTGATTTAAAGAACAGTTGTGGTCTGTTTTAGCTCTTGCAGGAATAGAACATTATTGGCTCTTGTGTTTCGGGAGCTTATTGTTCGAGTAGTTTTCCTTATGGTCCATGTTTTGCATGGTTAGCAGATGTGAAGAATGTTAGACTTCAATTTGTGAGAGTAGTCACGGACAAGCAACAAACAAGGCATGGCAGAGGCTTGTTTTGTGTTTCTTCTAAAGACTTAAAAAAAAAAATCATTTAATTTTCTGCCAGTTGTGTTGTGTCCTTAGTTTTATACACAAAGTGTATTCTGGAGTGTTTCCAGTTGCCCTTTTCCTAAGCTGAAAATTGTCAATGGAAAGACTTAATTTGAAACACAATTAGACCATCTTTTCCTCTTTCTTTTTTTTCCAATTATTAGTCACAAAGTGTTCTTTAATAAGGCAACAGTATAGAAAAATTGTGCATATCTATCATCCTGCAGCATTGCTTTGGCTTCCATTTTTCTTGGCGTAAGAAGTGTGAGCCCTCGAGTTTTCAAATGTTCTTGAAATACTTGTAAAATTACTCCTCACTTGCCAGATTTTTTGAGGCATTCAAAGCATTCTCTGAAATAAACATATAATTTTATGAAATATAAACAGTATTTATGTTTCTTTGTAATCAAATGTGTTTGGCTATTCGTAATTGTCACATGATGCACTAGAACCCAGAGATTGCTAATATACTCTTCCCAGTGCCTGCAAAACTAGCACCTTAACCTTTTTTTTCACATTACACACATGGAATCTGCAAAGCAAGTTATAGGAAGGGATCATTCAAATTTTTTTTAAAGAATTTTCAATTGGAATCCAAGGGAGACATTCTAAAAGTTTCATTTACTGCACATGCATGGAATGGTATGTTTCAGAAATTGGGGTGTATAGATTTAAAATACGTGAAAAGGAAGCAAGAATTTAAACATTATACTTTTGCTGGTAAATCTTGATTCTCCAATCAGTGCATCTGACTTATTTTACAGCTGTTAATTTAAAATTTATACTGTAACTTTTCTCCACATAGGACGTGACTAATTGAAGTGTAGCAGGAACCGTGAAACATGTAAGAATAATCTTATCCTCTGACATTGCCTGTTAGCTTTGCCTCACACTGATGAGTAAGCTTAAAAGTTCCCTCCCTGAAAGGAACAGGAAAATAGACAGTTAGTACATGTCCTGTTTGACACTGCTGGATGGCAAAGCTGGTATCAGCTCAAAAATTACTGTTATGGTATACTTTGTTACCGTAAACATGAACACCAAAGGCATTGTCTCTGCCTAAACATACTGTTTTTTCTGGTTATTCTGTGATGTTGGAGTCTTCTGTGGATGAGCAACTGAATGACTCACTGCTGTCCCAAGTGCTGTGTAAATAAGCACATTCTAAAATTAATCTTGTTCCTTTCATGCCTGTTCCACAGCACTTGAGAAAAATACCTGTGTTTAGGAAAGGATTTCTTGAGGAAAAGATTGTATCATTAATACAGACAAGCTAGGAAAATGGTTGTTTAGAGGTTCTATTTCTTACCAGATTCATCTGCAAGAGAAAAAATACCACAGATCAATGATCAATTAAATCTGGGCAGCATTCCTCTTGGACCAAGCCACTCGACCTGAGTGGAGAAATCAGAAGTCTTGCCTTATGATGCTACCAAGTTTTGTCAAAAGTGTGCTACAGGGATGTAGTATGCACTGGTTGCAGTTACCAGCGAAGATATCACTACAAGTTGGGATTAATTAATGGAGCTTTTTAAGCACCCCATTTTTGTAGATACACCAGTGTGCTTAAAACCAAGACAAAATGTTTTTTTTTCTGCAACATTTCATTAGATTAGGGATGTGAAATACTACATCTGTAGGAAATTAGCAACAGATTACTTGTTTGTCCTTACTTCAGGTTGCCAAAAAAACAAATTTGGAACAGATGACAAAAATTAAGAACACAGCTGCCAATTGTGAACATTAAACTCTTAAGAGGAGAAAAGAATTTATGCTGTTTTCTTCAGTTGCATATATTGCTAACCTATAGGATGAAAACTAGGGTTTGTGAGGTTTGTAAAGGAGTTCAAACCCCCAAAAATAAGACTTCCCATACTGAAAAAATAACTGAGAACTGGCCTTGTAGCTGTGTCAGTTTTGAGCATGCTGGTTAGTGTTTAATGTGTTAGAGTATGGTAAAAGTTGTGTGCAAATACAGAGAAAAGTCTTCATTTTAAGTTGACCTAACTTATGGCTTTGATTAGTTTCCTATGTTGGACACTTACTAGCCTCATTTTTGTTAAAGTTGAATAAGATTTTAGACCAACTAAACCAGTGCCTTGCTTTATGAATGCAGGTGTTTATTTTTGGTTCATGTGACTTATCTGTTTTGAACCAAAAGGGTAGATCTGTGACTTTTAGCTCCTCAGCTGGGTAAATCCATTCTT
>JAYRBT010000401.1:0-12695 GCA_036023395.1 Myiotriccus ornatus | reverse complement strand
CTGGGCTGGTGGAAGGTGTCCCTGCCCATGGCAGGGGGTGGGACTGGATGAGCTTTAAGGTCCCTTCCAACCCAAACCATTCCATGATTCTATCGAAGGGGTAACAGGGAAAAACATTTCAGATACTTGGATGAGGCCAAGGGTGCAGGACAAGGGAGAGTCTTTTCTTCTGGCTCAATTACATGATCCACAAAAAACTGTCTCCCTTCAAGACATGCTACGTGGATGCTGGGGGGCCCTCAGACAACATTCACACTCTTCCCAGCTTACCATAACTCCATCAAACTGGGAGAGGAGTGTCTCTTAAATCTGTGGATCCTGACCTCTCTGCTGGAATACTGCAGCATCCAGGACATCTGCAGTGTTACACAGAGTTTTCCCAGATCTCCCGTTCTCTTCTGTGGCCAGATGTTCCCAGAGGTGCTGACCCCCTCCCTCACCCAGCTCTCTATGTGATGGGAGGAGAGCTGCTATTTTGGGGGGAACAGAGATGAGATCATGGCAAGTTTAAGGAATATTGGCTGAGGGAGAGGTGAGATCAGGACAAATGAAAGAATACTGGGTGAGGGAAAGGCTTGCTCTGTGCTCAGAGCTGTCAAGGACCTGGGAAAGATATGGTCACATGGCCTGGGGTTCACTGGGATTCCTGGGAGTCATCAAATCCACAAAAACACCTGTGGGGTGGTGAGTTGTGATTAGGGCTCCCCCATTTTGGGGGGATCGACAGGGGTTTGTGGAGGGCTGATAAATTCAAGAGTTTTTGCTCTGATTTAAATCAGATTCCCCCAGCTGCTCTGCCAGAGCTGGAGGTGCAGGGAGCAGGGAAGGGCACGGGGCACTCAGCCCTGTGCCAGGCAGAAAGCGAGGGGGCATTTCCCAAAGATAAACTGAGATTTTGGATGAGTAACAGCAGCAGGCAGGGCCGGGAGGTGCCGAGATGCTCCGGGAGCAGAGTCGGGCTGGGCTCTGCATCATTCCCGGCCGCGCCGGGGGAGCTGTAAATGCCACTCCCGTGATCCGCAGTCCCTGATTTATGGACCTGCCTCCTTCCTTCCCGCAGACTTTCCTTTCTGCTCACGGCAGCAGCGCCCGGGAGGCAGAGTCTGGGTGCCTCTGCTCCCCCCGGCTGGATCCCCCCGCTCCTCACTCCATCCTGCAGCCCACACCCAGGCTCTGGACACAGGGACTAAGGACAATCCCTCCAACGGGAGCCAGACCAACTCCTCTCTCCTCCCAGCCTCTGGAACGCTGGTACTCAAACACCCTCTGCCCCATCCCCGGTGAAGATAAGCCCTAATTAGTGCTCAGATCAAAGAATTTATCTATTATATTACATTATTGTACTATTATAAATTTTATTTTGTTTATTTCATTAGATTTCTTCTCATGCATATTATTTATTTATTATATTATAATAAGATATTTATTATCTTTTTTATTATCTATTTATTTATTACACAAGTAGCATCCTAAAATGCACAGTCCACATCCTGCAGCCCTTTTCTGGACCGAAGCCCCGCTCAGATGGCTCTGCAATGCTCTGCTTTAGAGAGAAACCTTCGCAGCCGTGTTTATTCAACGAGGCTGAATGCGATGCGCTCCCGGGCCATTTAATTAGCCCGTGGTTAATTGCGCTCACGGCAGGCTGGCCCCGCTCGGGAGCCCTGCCGGGGGGGCTGGCGGGGCTCGGCACAGCCCGTCCTGCCTGGGGTGAGGAACGCGAGAGCAACCGCAGTGCAGAGAGGGCAGAGCGGCCCGGGGCTGCTGCAGAGGACTCTGCCCCTTGTTTCCTCCGGGCCAGAAAGCAGGGATGGGCTTTTTTTCCTCTTTTTTTTTTTTTTCCCCTTGTTTTATGCTCAGTCTGCAAGTTACATTTGATAAATCTCAGAGCAGTGCCAGTGGCTGTGACTGAATGAACAGAGAGGGATGGTTTCCAACCCTGGAGGGCACAGGATGGCTCTGCAGGTGCTGAGTCCTGGTGTGGAGCCAGAAGCCTCTGATGACAGATCATGGGATGGTTTGGGTTGGAAGGGACCTTAGAGCTCATCCCATGCCACCCCCTGCCATGGCCAGGGACACCTCCCACTATCCCAGCTTGCTCCAAGCCCTCTCCAGCCCGGCCTTGGATGTTACCAGGGGTATGGACACTTTGCCCACCTTTCCCTCTCCCTGTGAACCAGCAGATCCTCCACACCAGCTGCTCTCTGAGGCATCACCCCTGGAGCAGCAGAGCTGCATGGCACAGGGCTGCCAAAGCCAGGGGTGTCTGGGATTAGCAGGACGAGCCCAAGGAGGGGGGAAGGCTGTGACCCCAAAGCCCTCCTGTGCTCACAGCCAAGGGCAGCCAGTGATGAATGGCTTGGGAAGGGAGAAGAGGGGGTGGAGGGAGGGTGGGGATGATTTCCATCCCCCTGTGGAGTTGGCAGCCTGCAAGGAGCTGGCTGGGATCTGGGATTCTGGGGGTGGGGATGGGCTGTTATTTATTTATTTCTCTCTTTCTCCCTCCCCACAAATCTAAAAATAAATCAAGCCACACGAAGAGCAGGAGCAGATCAAGGCCAGCACTGGCTCCCAGCCCCTCTGAGGAGCAGCAGGAGCGAGCAGCAGGCTGGGAAGCAAAGGACTGGCATTTCACTTCCAGCTTCCCCTCACCCAGGATACAAAGGTCACCTCATCTGCAACCTCTTTGTCCTCCCAGCCCTGTTCTCCCTGCCTGCTGGGATGAAGGCTGGCAGGCAGGCTTTGATGTCTAAACCTCCAGTGCCTCCTCTCTGTGATGGGAAACTCTCCAAGGAAAAGCTGGAAAGCTGCTCAGTGCCTGCCAAGGGTTCCCAGCCACCCCTTCCCACCCATCTCCTCAGGGAAACCCCTCTGAGATAAACTCAGCCCTGAGCTGTGGCTCGTTCCAGCAAGACTTGGGATGGATCAGGAGCCCAGGGGAAGGAGAAAGTGAGAATATTGGCTTTTCTCCTTGCATTTGGCACTATACATATGAAAACTGAACCTTTTCTGGGACTTTGGAGGAGATTTGGCACCTCGGGGTTTGATGGGACGGCCCCTCCTGGCTGCTCCATCAGCCTGGCTCCCACAAGGCTTTGCAGAGTGTGTTGGCTCTGCTGTCTTTGCTCCTCCCTGGTCAAACAAGGGCCCAGGGATGTGATCTTTGAGCACTCCAGGCAGTGCTGTGACAAACTCCAGGTGGTGCTTCTTCCAGCAAGGTCAAGGAGAGGAGTGCTTGGGGCAGCAGGAGCCCTTGGAGACCAAAATCCTGGGATTTAGTCCAAGAGCTGAGGCTGAACTGCTGGCATGTGTCTTCTGCCAGTTCCCCCCTGACAAGGGAAGGGTCTTGCGCCCTTTGAAGGTCTCTCAAGGGAGACACAGGGGCTCAGAGCCCTCATTCCCTTGGCAGAGGTGGTGGCAGGAGGCAAGTCAGTGGGTTTAGAAGTTCTATCCCTTCCCTCCCCACAACAGCCCCAAATAACGCTCATCCCCATTTCCAGAAGTGGGTTTGGCTCTTACCCATCCAAATCCAGGGACATGAGCCACAGCCAGGAGCCCTTTGGGAGGAGAAAGCTCTTTGGAGAGAGGCTCCCCCTTGCCTGAACCCCAAGATTTCAGCCACTTTTCTTTGCAGCCTCCAGATTTTTAGAGAAACCTAAACTGGGACAAAGTGGGACATTCTGCCTTGTGCTTCCCATTGGCAGCAGTGCCAGGCTGGGATTGATGGTGGGAGCAGGAGCTCTCCCAGGGCTCCGGTGCCATTCCCACCGTGCCTGCTCACCAGGGGTCCTGCTCTCCTAAAGAACTCCCCAGCAACACTCCCTGTCCTTCTCTGGCTCTGTGATTTGTTCTGGGTGTCACCCCAGCACTCCCTGGGAGCCATTAAGATTAATCTAATAAATATAAATACGACCTTGACGGTTCCTCTGCCGGCAGAGGCTGCAAAGGAAAGCAAAAATAAATGTATTTTACATTTCAGAAGCACAGAGGACATGCAGCAAAGCTGCATTTGCGATCCTGGGTTTCAGTGGGGATTGAAATGGGTCGGCAGGGAGGGTCACCTGCCCTGCTGCAGCCTGGGGGGGTCCTGTGCACCCCTCCTTATGAGGGACCCCCTGAAGCCCCTGCAGGAGCAGCAGGGACAGGGTGCAAGGGCTGCAGGGACAACGGGAGCACTGTGGGGACTGTCCACATTCCCTGGGGATGAGCTTCTCATCATTTAGATTGGAAAAGCCCTCCAAGATCATCAATTCCAACCATTCCTGAGGCCAGCACTGACCCCCTGGCCCCAAGTGCTGCATCCATAAAATCCCCAGGCTCCTTCCAGCTCCCAGGAGCAGGATGGATCTGTTGCTTCAACTGGGATGAGGGTGTTGGTAACTGCAGTTCCCCAGCCAAGAAACCCCAAAACCCAAACACCCAGGGGGGTACAGAGGGTTTAGTGCCTGTGGCTTCTCCTTGTAGGATCCCTGGGGATCTACAACGTCTACTCCAGCTACTGGAGCTGCCTCTGGAGACACAACCACAGGTAAGGAGAGGCACCAGGGTGGTCTTGGGGATGGGTGTCCAAAGTGCGGGATATTTCAGACCAGTGTTTGCAAGATCTGGGTGAGGTTTTATGGCAGTCAAGGAGAGCTTGAACCAGTCCCAGCCCTGCCTGGGGAGGGCTCAGTGCTGTGTGAGCTGAGCAGCCCCTCCCAGCTCCCCCAGGCTCGTGGCTGGAGCTTCTCTCCCCTCTGGCTGTGCTAATGAACATCACCCAGCAGGGACCGCACAGATATTAGCCCTTGATGGTGATTAATGGCTCTAATAGGATTCTGCCAGCCAGTCACTTTTGTTTGTCCTCGTGTCTTTCTGAGCCTGGCAAATCTAATAAACCCCCAAAATAAAGACCATATTGCTGTAATATTTCAGTGTTATATTATTGAAAACCATTAGCTGAGACTTCTTGACACTGTGAACTCATGCACTGGCACAGCTCACCTCCCCGAACGCATGGGATCAGGGGTTCCCATCCAGCCCAAATCCCAGGGATCCCGTTGATGTGAGCAGAGTTTGTCTCCCTGAGGTGGGAGGACCAAAGGGCACCTGTGAACCCAAGTCTACGAACACATCCTTCTCCAAAAGATTCTTCTTTATAAACTTTAAGGGTTGGAGAATGGTTTGGGTTGGAAGGGACCTTCAGGATTATCCAAGTTCCACCCCTGGGACACCTTCCACTGGACCAGGTTTTCTCCAGCCTGGCCTTGGACACTTCCAGGGCTGGGGCAGCCACAGCTTCTCTGGGCAACCTGTGCCAGGGCCCCCCCACCCTCACTGTAAACAAACTTCTTCCTCATATCTAGTCTAAACCAACTCTCCTTCAGCTTAAACACAATTCCCCCTTGTCCTACCAAGGGGTCTTCACTTCCTGCCCAAAGCCCACGCCAATCTGATTTAATTGTACTGGTGATTGCAAACACTGATTGAACATGGAGTCCTCGGGGCTCTCCCTGCTCTCCTGAGCTGCTCTGATTCCTCAGCTGGAGGCACCACCTGCTGCAAGGAAAATGGTTCATTGGATGTGCCTCCCCAGGCTGCGGATGGCTCCTGGCAGGAGCTGCTCCCTGCTAAACAGCACCCAGGTGGGCACAGAGCCTGTGCCTGCAGGGCAGTGGGACCTCCTAAACCCCTCCTGCTGCAGCCACTGGGGTCAGTGGGAACTGGCTGCTCTCTGCATAAAGACCCCCTGGGGCAGGGGGTGGTCAGACACCCAGTCCTGCAGTGAAAGGCTGCTCAGATCCATTGGGACCCCTCAGGCTGTGGGCTGACCCCCACCCGTTACCCAGGGACTCCTTATTCCTGCTGCATTCCTGGGTTTTGCATAATTTAGAATCACACAATCACAGAATCAAGCAGCTTAGAAAAGACCTCTGGGATCATGGAGTCCAACCTCTGACCCAACCCCACCCTGTCACCCAGCCCATGGCACTGATGCCACATCCAGTCGCACCTTCAACACCTCCAGGGACACCCCCTCCCCAGGCAGCCCATCCCAATGGCTGAGCACTCTCTCTGGAAAGGATTTCTTCCTACTATCCAACCCAAATCTCCCCTGGCACAGCTTAAGACTCTTGTCCATGGAATGGTCTGAGTTGGGAGGGACCTTTAAGTTAATCCAGTCCCAACCTCCTGCCATGGGCTCAAAGCCTCATCCAGCTTGGCCTTGAAGTTGTCCCTAAAAGCATCAGCTGGCTCCTCCTGAGCTTTCCAAGAAGAATGTGGCCACATCACCTCCAAAACTGACCTTCCCAAACTCAGGAAAACTTTGCCGCCCCCAAAAAAACCCCACATTGTTTTCTGTTAACCCCAAAGAGAAGGGGTTAACAGAACACAGCTGCTCCTGGGGCTTATTTCAAAGGTGTCCCTGTCCTCCCCAAATGCCACCAGGCTCAGAAGCTCCAGTTGACCCCTTCCTCAGCCCCTGCTTTGTTCCTTGCTGATGAACATTATGAATTGCAGGCTGCCCTCCCTCGGGGTGCAATCCAGTGAGGGGGGCTGTGCCCTTTGCTCTGTGCCAGAGCTCAGGAATCTTCCTAGAGGAGGAAAGGGAAGGCCCTGGAGGACCACGAGACTGAATGAGCTTCAGAGGAAAGTTCAGGTTGTTTTGCAGAACCTCCTGTGGCCTTGGTGTGACCTTAAAGCAGCAGGATTGGGCTGGGAATTGCTGTAAAAGTGATGGAAAATGCATTTCCTAATGGAAGAGATGGGATCTGCCAAGACCTCCCTGGAGTCTGCAGACTCTACATCCATGCAGGGCTTTCCTGCCCAGCCCCACAGCCATGCACAGCTTGTTGTTGCCCTGTCTGCACCGAGGGATGGCTTGGGAATGGCAGAGGATCAGGCACTGGAGTCACCCATGGGTGCCTCGATATTCCTGCCTCATCTTCCCATGCCGTGACCCCACTGGCTCAGAGCAGAGCAGAGAGTGCTGGACCCTCCACATGTCCAGACTGACACATCAGTGACCCCTCATCGTATCCACGTGGGTTCTGAATCTGATTGTGGGGTGATGGTGCTGGTGCAGGATCTGTGAGATTTTTGGGAGCCTTTCTCCAAGAAAAATGGGTCTTCATTTCTCTCCCAGCAAGTGTGAGAAAGCTCTGGAGAGATCAATCAGCTCTGAAAGGATTATCCCCGGCTCAGTGTTCAATTAATGCCCCGGATCTAATGATGGGGCTATTTTTCAGCAGGGACACCCCTCCCTGGGGAGTGGAGCAGTGGCTGCTCCAGCCTAATCCCGCTTCCCCAGGAGCCCTGTCACTGATCCTGATGGATAGTGTTAATTACAGCAGGGCCAGCCCAGGGGAAGGGTCCTCCCAGCACTGAGCAAAGATATAAATCCTTGCCAAAGAAAACTGCGAAGAGTTGCCTTGTGTGGGCTTTGGCACATTCTGGGGTGACAGCAATTTTGGGACATTTGGGTTGTGCTCCTGCAGGAGAAACAGGGCCATTTGCTGGAATTTTCTGGAATAAATATAATTCTGGAATAAACATCTGATAATGTGGTGGAAGAGGCCAGAAATTCAGCTGCTTGACACAGTTGTTAATGTCTAAAAAGTTGATCCATCCCCGCTGGAGTGAAGGATTTGGAGCACCAGCATCTCCCTTTGATGGAATCTCACAGGGGCTTTTTCTGCTTGCTTTTAAATGACTCTTCAAAGCCCAACTCTATCTGCTGGAGATAAGAAAACCAATAAATCAGCTTTTCCAGCTGCTGGCTGGAGGAAAGCAGGACCTCCCTCTGGCTGAAACCCTTCCTGCCCCAGCTGCAAGGAGCTGCATCTTCCCCCACCTGAGCCTCCTTCCCGTTTTTTCCTCCAAATGCTGCTGATTTGCCTCTCTGGACATACCCAGACATGTTTTCCATGGGGAAAGGGAATGGGGAACCAGTGTCGTAGCGCTGGTGCCCCGCTGGGGGTGGGAGCTCTGCTGGAGTGCTCGGGGGTGGGGGGAAGCTCCCAGGGTGTTCCTGGTGGTGCAGGAGCTCTGGAATGACCTCTGGAAGCAGATTCAATTAGTGAGGGAGCAACGGTGTTCCTTTATTAAGTGTTGCTCCCCAGGCAGCTCCTGGAAGCAGCCAAGCAATGGATTAGAGGCTTTCAGTTTGTGCTCCTGGCCCTCCCGGCTGGACACGGGTTGTGGGATGGGGAGGGTTGGACTCCTGGGGTTCTGCCAAAAGGGACCTGGCCTGGTGTCCCTTTGCCATGGCTGAGAAGGAATGTGGGGTAGAACTTGCCCAAAGATCCGTGGGCTTATTCTGCTGCTGTCCTGGGACGGGTAAAATTAAGATCCTGGTGGGGGATTGCAGAGGGTTGTGCTGCTGTCCTCAGCTCCAGAGAGATATTCCCACGTGGAGAGCAGGGCCAGCATCCCACTAGATGGCACAGCAGGACAATGGGGGCCACTGCACCCCCTCCACCTGCCTGTCCCAGGCAGCACTGGGGGTGCAAGGCCAAGGCAACTTCTGGATCCCAAAACTGCCCCGGGAACTGCTGGGAAACAGCGAAGGAAAAGATCCCAAGGCCTTTGTGTGAAGCTCTGAACTCCAGGAGTCCAAGCAAACCTTCCAGTGCAGGTGTCCATCCATCCATCCTTCGGGTGATGCTTTCAGTGACACCTTCCAGGATCTCCTTCCCCTTCATATTCCTTTTATTCTGGTACTATTTAGGGAATTTTTTCTTTTCCCAACCAGACCAGCCACAGGAGCCTGGGAATGGGCTTTGAACATGGAGCTCAGCCCCTCATCTTCCTCTGGGGCTTGCTCCCTGCTTCGCCTGGGTGGAGCATCGGCCCATAAAGCTCTGCCCCGAAAGGGTCCGGGGGAAAGCGCTGCCCTCCCTCCTCGGGGCAGGTAAAGCTCAGCCCGGGCAGGCCCGGCTCGCAGGAGCGCGGCTGGGGCTCAGCCGAGCGCGGGGCTCTGCTGCCCCGAGTGCTGCTCAGGAGAACGGCAGCTGGAGCCGGGAGGGACCGGCCATGGAGCGGGAGGAGTTCGGGGAAAGCGAAGGGTCCACGGGAGAAGATCTGGCTCGTCTCCTGCGCTGGGTGGAGCTGTGGGAGGGAGGGAGGGAGGGAGAAGCCTCTGTTCTTCCTCGTGCCTTGGCAGACGCGTTGGCTTGTCCTGAGCGCAGAGACGTGTCAGAGAGGCAGAGAATGGTCTGTAGAATAAAAGTTTGTAGAATAAAAGTTTGTAGAATCCCAGATTGGTTTGCGTTGGAAGGGACCTCCAAGGCCACTTAGTCCAACTCCCTGCCACGGGCAGGGACACCTTCCACCGGCCCAGGTCGTTCAGAGCCCCCGTACTGGACGACAGGGGGCGGAATCACCTCCAGGAACAAGCCCCGCTCCCAGAATTCGCTCTGGAGCGAGGATGTCCCCTCCCTGTGTCACACAGACACAGCCCCCGGGCCCTGTCGGGACGCGCAGGTTTGTTTGCTCAGGACATTTTTGGCAGGCGCTGCCGCCGGGGCTGTTTGCCTTGGCCCCGCTCCGGGGCAGCCGTGCCCGGGCCAGGTCATGGCAGGGGCACCCCCGCGGCACCCCCGGGCACTGGCCACGCTTCCTTCCCCGAGGGGATGCAGGACCCCGGGACAGCGGGACGGACAGGCAGGGACAGGGATTGTTGTCACCGCTGGAAAAATTCCCGTCACCTGTGTGATGAGTTGCAAGGGCTCAGCTGAACTGGAGTCCAGCGGGAGGTGGTGGGAACTTCCACGGACATCCCCGAGGATGCCCAGGCAGGGGCTGCAGTGCCCTGTGAGCTGGAGGAGATGCAGGGAGCGGGAGGGATGTTCCCTGCAGGGTGGGGCTCATCCTTTCTCATATAAACGAGGTGTTTGCTCTGCTCACTCTTCCCAGTCCCGGGGGGAGCCTGGTGTGTTCAGAGGGCGAATCCTGTGGCAAGGGGGGGGTTGAATTGTCCCACTCTGACCCCACAGGGACCCTCGGTGATGATCCTGGTCTCCAGGTGGCTGTAGGGAAGTGAACACCCCCCACCCCAACCTCCCCGTGTGTCCTGTGCCCTCCAATCCTCTCCAGCTCAGGGTTTGTCCCCCCTCTCACACCGTTCTGGTGCCTGAGACAGATCTGAGCCTCACTGGGGCAATTCTCCCCCTGGTTTAGAGCCCTCGCACTCCTCCTGCCGCCACACAGGGATTTGTCCATCAACATTTCTGATGCATCCACACAGGTTTCTCTCCGACCCACTCCCGGTGGGGTTTAGGGCAGAACAGACCCCACCCAGCCCTTTGGGGTCCCCATTTTTTTCAAGCCAAAGCCAATCCCGGGGGACACCTGCCAGCCTCGTGGTGCCACAAAGACACTCTGGAAAAGGCGATTCGGGATAAACGCTGCAAACGCCTGGGGGGATTGGGATGGAAATGGGTTGCAAGGAGGGTGTGGAGCTGTTTGCTCCCTGCTCCGTCTCTCAGGAGCACCGGGATGAGCCAAAAAGCGGCGGGGGGTGGGGCGGGAAGCAGTTACCCCTCTCTGGGGCCCCTCTGCTTCGCACATGCCGGGTAATGCCGGGTCTCCTTGGTGATGGATTACGGGATTAGAGGGTTCAAGTGAGCCCTCCTGGCTCTATGCGGTTACTCCTGGGAATGGCATTGTCTTGGAACGGGATGGGGGGGAAACCTCCTGCTGCTGCCACGTGCCCAGGAGGGACCAGGCACAGCAGGAGGGTGAAGGATCCGTCCCACTGCCCAGTTTTGGGGTCTGTCAGGGCTCAGGTCGTGTCGGATCCTGGTGCTGAAAAGTCTGGGGATATCCCTGCCCTTCCCCACCTCCAGGGAGAGTTAAAAATTGTCCCGAGATTGGGAAAAAAGGACTTAGACCTGGAACAGTGACTTGACTGGGGCAGAGCTGGGACTGGGGGTCCCTCTGCTTCGGGGCTGTGCAGCTTCAGAGGTGGGTGATGCCCCTCTACAACCCAAGGAAGAGTCTGGATGTGGATGTTCCCTATTCTGACTCCTACTTCTGCCTGTGATGGAGTGGGACGAGCAGCCATTTGGGTGGAGATACAACGTGGGTGGACACACAGGGTGGGGAAATCATCGGGAAAGGGACGAATTCTTCCCAAAAATGATGTTTTTTTTAACAGGGGAAAGCTTGCAAAGAGCTTTTCTCCTGCTGGTATGAGACAAACCTCCCTGTACAGGGCTCCCCATGGGCTGGGAGACACTGAGCGTCCTGGGGGCTTGGACGAACAACTCTTGGAGGTCTGGTCACAGCAGCCACGACTCACCACGAGCTCCAGCATGTGAATCTTCTGATCACGTTCATGATCTCAGGAGGAACAGGAGAACCTGCAATGATTCCCCTCTCCCCTGAAGAAAGAGGAAAAGACCTTGAAAACCATCTATTTACTCCCGGGAGCAGTCCCTCAAATGGTTCTGGGCACTCCCAGATTTCAGTGCTGGCAGGATCTCTGGGATACAATGGCTCATGTCAAAATACTCTCTATTTTTATGGATATAGGTCCTAGTTATTCTAGCAGCAAAGGCTGCAGCAAGGCCAGTTTGCCTGGTTGAATTAAGGGTTGGCAGAGTTCACTCATTAGGAAAACAAACTCTACAGCACAAACCTCATCCAAGCTGCATTTCCCAAAAAAGGAAAGATCCGGAGCAGAAAGAGGTGCAGATTTTTAGCAGGACAAACACTCCCACCATAAACCCCAAAACTTTGCCTCCTGCCTTGCACAGAGCAGCCCTCGTGGGCAGCTCCAAGTCTCCTCGTGGGCTGGGAATACCACGGTGTCCCTGCTTGGCCGGAGCTCTCCAATCCCACCTCCCGGCAGCGCTGTTTGCCCTCTGTTATTTGAGTATTCATCTCGTTTAAGCACCACTTTAGCCCCGCAGGGCGGGCGATATCTTGCAAAAAAGAAACGAGAGCCTTCCTCCTCCCCTCCCTCACTTTCCCCCGGGCCTGTATTACCCCAAATAAACACTCACTTTGGGTAATAGTTAACTTTAATGGCTCGGCCCCGGCTTGGGCTGCACGATAGGGCTCGGCGGGGAGACTCGAGGGGTTGATAGTCCTCGGGGTAGAGGAGATAAGGGCTGGGTTTGCAGGGCTGCGCTCGTGGCTGCTGTCACGGCCGTGCCTGGGGGGTGGGAGCCACCACGGGACACGCATCTCTCCGTCACCTTCCCCAAAACGTACCCCGCTGTGGCACTGCCGTCCCAGCCCGTGTTTCCCAGGGGAGCGGATGGTGGGGCCGTTCCTCAGCTTCGCCATCCCCACCACCCCAACCTTAACCTGTCCCAGGCCACAAACCTTTGCTGGGCTTCAGAGATACCTGAAGAACCCGCCCAGCAGCTCTTTCTCTCTTAATTGCCTTTTCCCGAGTCAATGGATAACTTTACAGCCGGGCCATGGACATATCAAACGGCAGAACCTCGGGGAGGCAGCGATTTGCCGCGGGGGGATGGCAGGGGGAGGCGCTGGGGTGGGGAGGGACAGTAAAGTTCAAAGCTAAAACCATCCTGAAAGTCACTGCCAGGCTGGGGGTGCATGGTGGGCATCTGTGGGGTCCTCTCCAGATCCCCAGGGAAGCCGGATGGGGTTTTCTCCCATCCCATCCTATCCCATCCCATCCCATCCCATCCCATCCCATCCCATCCCATCCCATCCCATCCCATCCCATCCCATCCCAT